>JABXWE010031264.1:0-21872 GCA_014611495.1 Limonius californicus
GCGGAGTAAATTTATTGGAATCGCCTTCAAAAATTTCCGATTTGAATCCAAATGAAAACATATGGGCCTTTCTTTTAAAAGAATTCATTCTCGGCAGATTAGACCTAGAAATAGAGGAGGATTATAAATTGGAGGGGATACAGGAAGAGTGGCATCATCTTGATGAAAATTATGTTAGGCATTTGGTTCTATCAATGAATAGAAGATTGCTTATGGTGTTAAAAAAAAGATGGAGCTGCTCAAAATATTAATGATTCAATTAAATATTTACAAAAAAATATTTTTTCACTGTGAAAAAATATTTTTTTTTCATTAATCAAAAATGACAAACTTTGCAACTAGATAGCGATACATAAATGTCACGTTTTTTTGACAGCTGTAGAAAAAATCAGTTAAAAAACTACCGCTAGATTAATGTTGGTGTTTCCATTTTTTTGTCCGCAATTGTACAGAGTTAAAGCGTTTAACTGTCGAGTAACATATTTGATTTTTTAATTATTTGTGAAAATATAGGTATTTAATTTTTGTTTATACTTATATTTAGTATCACATATTTTAATTCATTCAACTATCCAATACACGAGGGTGATATCAGAAAAAAATGTCTTGTCGGCAGGCTATTAGTGGAGCGCATTAAAACAATAACGAAACACAAGTTTGTAACGTACACGATGGTGTTGTGTGCAACGGACGAGTGTTTGCCGTGCTTCTGCTTATATAGGGTGTTTTGTTTTAGTGGAACAATGGACCCCTTCTTTGTTTCAAATAGAACATCCTGTATATTATTACATTTTTGGATTTCTTATTTTTTATCTTTACAACGATATATGGTTTTAGGTATCTATCACAAATGGTTTTGGAAATAATCAACTTTCTCTTAAATTTTGAAAAAATGTCGGTTTGTCTTTAACAGTTAGTATCTCTAGAACGCCATACAATTTTTAAAAATTATATTTGCAATCTACACGAACCCATTTTCACATAAGTGTCGTACTGTTTAGAATTTATCTTACAGATGATGTTCCTCATTTACAACCACATTCAATAAAATTCAACTCCTAATATTTCATTTTTTTAATGACACACCCTATATATTTTTACAGTTGCGAGGTTGTCGTTCAATGACCTTTAAACGTATTGCGGTTTCCATTTTGAAAATATTTTAAAATCAGTAGGAAGCTAATAGGAAGGAACAGAAAAGGTGGTAATAAATTGTAATTTTCATTTATTTAACAAAATATATTAATTGAATACAAGATTTTATAAAAGTTGAGTTATTTACTGACAATTTAACTTACAAGTATTTTTATGTGTTACCGCGCTTTTTAGAACAAAAATGAAATTAAACAAAAAAGCAACGAATCATCAGGCTTTCGTTAAACCAAAGTGCTAACTGTCAACAAACAGTGCCTATTTTTGGTTCTAGTGGGCCCTAGGCTCATATACCTTCTGGGGCCCTCTCGTAGGATTAGGAAAGCATTAATAGCGGCGCAGGCGAAAAACTTGGTGTCAGAAATAGAACAAAAAACAATAACAATAAGTAGTACTGTCAAAAACCAACATTTATATTATTTTGTCAACATAAAATAGATATAACACAAAATAAATAAAATAATAGTATCAACACAGAACACAAATGTCTTAATAGAGAAAAAAAAATACAAACCCAACATTCCTACTAGCCTAAAGCCCATTAAATTAAAGTATTTAAATTTTTCTTATGCGCATTTTTATTTCCGCAAATTGGTTTATAATTTCATTAGTATCTATGTTTTCTAGTACCTCATTTTCCACGTTAAGAAGGGCCAAAGATGATAAGTTATCTTGGTTCAAAGAGTTTCTAAGATATGATTTTACCCTTTTTAGAGTGGAAAATGATCGTTCACCTGACGCGTTACTTATTGGTATTGACAAATATATCCGAAGTAACATTTCAACATTGGAAAACGTTGAGACAGTGTTAGTTTCGATTAAAAACTATAACATTTTTCAGGATTTTGAACAATGTTGCTAGATTTACACATTTCGTTAAATTGCATTAATTCATTTTCTAGGTCATTTACATTGATATCCTGATTGTAATATTGTTCAATATTTTTAAGACTTGTTTTGAAATCCCCTTTGGAATTATCCGCAAAAAATATATTGAAAATATCATTAACAGAATTGTAAGATTCTTGCCTTCTTTTTAACTCCATGACTAATTTGTCGCAAATTACAAAAAAAGTGTTTATTTTAAAGTTTTCTGTCCCACAAAACCAATTTTCTCAGAAGAACTTTCTTCGAAATTTTTTTTTCTTTTCAGTATTCTGATAGTTTCATCTTTATACAATGTGTTCTCAGGATGCAATTTTTTGCCTCTTCTTCAATTTCCCCATATTGTTCTCTTAAATTTGTAACGAAAATAATTAAAATCTTATAAAGTTCGCAAGCTACAGTGAGGTTATTTTTAATTTCTTGCAAAGATTTGCTGGTTGCATTGATCCTTGCCAATAATTTGTTCCAAATAATAGGCATAAGAGCAAACTCAAATGAATTAAGTTTCTTCAAAATATCTTCCACTTTCGACCTGGTGGAATTCTTTTGGTTAGTATCTTCTATTGGACAGTTATCGTGTTGAATTTGGATTTCGAATTGTAATAATAATAAATAATAAATGGTAGCTAAATTTATCAAATAATTTTTAAATATAAATAAACTGTTGTTTTAAACAGTCACAGTTAGGTCGAGCGTGGGGCCCTCCTGACTCAGGGGCCCTAGGCACGGGCCTATCGGGCCTATTGGAAAAATAGGCCCTGTCAACAAACTAACATTTTTGTTGTGTTATTGGCCATTTGGTTGCAAATTCAGTTATTGAAATGCGTGTAATATGAATTTATCGAAAGATGAAATGGTTGATATGGTATTTATATTGGGGGAGTGCCAAAGAAATTGTTGATTAGCTTTCAGAGTTTACTTTGAACGTTTCCCAGACCGAAGACATCCCGTACATCGTGTACTCCACGAAGGAAGCGTACAATTAACAAAAAAGACAACGAATTTGCTATAATAGCTTCTGTAGTAGAAGATCCGACTGTAGCACCAGAGATATACGTCACCGGACAGAGATAAGCCAGTATTCTGTGCAGAAAATATTGAAAAAATTCAGGTACCATCCCCACCACAGTCAACTTCATCACGAACTGATTGATCATGACTTTCAACGTCGGCTAATGTTTTGCGAATGGACTCATCAACAAATAAATGCTCAAGCTAATTTCCTTAATTACGTCTTTTTCTCCGACGAAGCATCTTCTCATAAACATGAGAATGTGAATCGTCACAACTTCCACTATTATTCAAACGAAAAATCCGTAATTTATAAGAGAAGTAGATAATCAACGTCGATGATCGTTAAATGTTTGGGGAGGAATTTTATTAGAAAATATTCCATTACACATTATTCAGAACGTATGGCTGCAACATGATGGGGCCCCTTCACACTATAATTTAAACGTTAGACACGTTTTAAATGCTGAATTTCCCAATAAATGGATTGGGAGAGGAGATCCAGTGGCTTGGTGCCGGCAAGGTCTCCCGACCTGACCAAGTTAGATTTCTTTCAGTGAGAGTTGTAGAAGACAAAGTTTATAGAATTCCCCCTACGACGAGAGAAGATACGCCAGTGCGAATTCAACATTCTTTTAGAGACATAACGAAACCTGCAGTGTTGAGATGTGTGAACAATTCCTTTATGCATGAATTAAATTTATGTGTTCAGGCAAATGGGCGACATACTGATAAGTTATACCCTGTCTTACCTCACTGTTTATATCAAACGGTTGTCGCCAACGACAAGCTCGAAAAATATACAGGTTGTTCCATTTGAAAAAATAAGATATTAGGTGTTGAATTTTATTGAATGTGGTTGTACATTAGGAACATCCTGTATAAGATGTTTTTAATCTAACCAGTACATCAGCTATCTGATAATACGTCTGTGTAAGATGCTAAAATATTTTTGAAAAATCACACGCCGTACTTGAGATACTAACTGTTAAAGACCGTAATCTTTTTAAAATTTAAGGTAAATGATTATTACCGAAACCATTATTAATAGATATCTTCCTATATCTGCGTAAAAATGAAAAAATCCAAAATGTACCTAATAATATACAGGATGTTCTATTCAAGATAAAGAAGTTGGCAACAGTTTTCTGTAATTTATTAGCATATTAAAACAACCCCATTTCTGAAGACACTAAACATGTGATGTACGTAGATTGCCTCAAAGGTTGTTTAAGTCAGGAGAACTTGTTGTTCTGCAATCACGCACAGTTACTCCAGGATAGCTTGCTGCCTCGACATACTTGGATGTATGCCTTTTTTTAAAATCCACCTAACGTGTTTTAAGATTTGAGTTCGGTGAATTAGCTGGCTGGAGACGGACAACTGTTGGTATGGGGCGTTATAATGAAATTACTAATCTTCTACGGTTCTAGTACTGTGTTGTTGTTTGTATTCCCTTCCTCTATTAGGTGATTAAAACAGTATTCTTTCTTATATGTAAGTAATAAAACTATGAATAAAAAAGTGTATTATGTTATAATTGAGTAGTAAATTGCAAAAATACGTCCAAGTGGTGTAACGGCACTGTTTTATTTACGACAATTTAACGCTGGTGCGACGAAGGCAAAGGCGTGAATTAAAATTGTTTTAATTACAAAACAAACTTCAGCATCATCCTGTCGCTCCAACTTTCAATAAATAAAAAGCGACAAAACGTTAACAATGCACATGAATTTTATCAGAGTTCGTGGTTTCTAGCAAGTTAATAAAGCCGACCGGCGCAATTCTCACCCCTATCCGTACCATCAAAAGACTGAAAATCGCTAACCGATCGCAATATGCAGTCGGTGAAGCACAACATGTGATTATATGTTGCTAATTTTCGCAGCGGACACGCTGCACGTCGCCCTTCTGCATTCGCGTTGCGCTTCCGCGTCATCCCATTGCACTTACGGGAAAACATCGGCGTGTGGAAGTGGCTAATATGCAGTCAAAGCGGGTAGTTCTCGCTTTTCCCGCAGGGGCGCTGCTAATTAGGCTTTTGAGTGCGCGTCACAATCGGCGTAATCGCTAATCAAGTTAGCTACCTGCCCCAATCAGGCAGGGCAAATACTGGCGGCTTTGCTCCCGTATAATGAATCGATTTTTATTTGTTTTGGTCGTGTTGTGTCGGTTTTTTGCACCGGCTTGCTCTGATTTTCCCTCGTGTTGTTCGATAGTTTAATTTTCGCTCCGGCACTTTTCTCCTGTCCGCGATGGCGAATTTGCAAATTTCAAAAATGTCATCTGAAACAAGTAATGTAGGCGCACAGACGGTAGCGATGTGAGGTCGCCCTTCGGTCTCGAGGGCTTGCACCCTCTCTGTTTAGAAACCCGATAGGGACACAAAGGGCTCAGTAGGCCATGAAATTCGATGAAATGTGACGCTCGACACATGTGACCGCGCGTATGTGTTATCCAATCAAGTAGCGCGAACTTTAGTGCAGCTATTTTCAAAACCGGCTACAAAACCAGATATGTTCATTTCGGCTTTAACTGTTACATGATCAGGAAGTTGGATTTACTTCCGAGTTTGGTTTAGCGCCATTTTTGGTTATAAATATATTCGAAACTATATTACCGTATATAGAGGTGTATATGACGACCTGGGAAAACACGAAAAATCAAAAGAGGAGTCTTCTTATGCATACCAAATATATGAACATTAGCTAAGTTTCTTTTGATGAATATCATAGTACATCCATATAGTTCAACTGCAATTCAGCATTGAAAAGTACCACTTTTGTGTAACATAAATAAAATTGAACATATTAAACATATTCTTGTTAAAAACTCATTTGGTATATTTAGGTAGATAGACTCAATTTTCATAATTGGTCGAATGTTTTAAGCGAGAATTTTACAATTTTGTGAACTGTGCGTTTGCAATTGTCATATATGCCCAATATTAGCTAAACACACGAAATGTGCCCTGAAATTAAAACCTCGTCTGATATGACGGTATACAGGGTGTTTATATTAATATTAACCAACTAATTACTCTAACACATGATAATTACAGGGTGACTTTAATAGTTATTCAAATATTTTAAGTAGTGATTGTTCACATCAAAAGAATACAATATGCGCAAAATTGCGTAACGTACGCACATAAAATTTCAAAACATTCGTGAAACTATTACCATAATTATATGGAAGTATTTGCATAACTATTAAAGTGTATGTAAAAACCAAGGTAGATAAGACTATGTTATTCGTTTTCTTGCAGAACCTACTATTTTTGGGGAAAAACTTGCAATTGCTTAAGCTGTCTGTAATAGGACTTACAGTCTAACTTAATTAAAAGTTGTCAACAACTTTCGCATCACACTGCTGAGCACCGGATTCTTCCTACGACGTTCTTGTCCTCAGCGCAGAGGTAGGAACACGGGGGACCTACAGGTTAACGTCGAATCCGAACGACAGAAATTCCAGAGAAAGCTTTTAGCATTGCGATACCATGGTTACCAACCGAATATGGAAATTTTGTGTGGTGGATTGCAGAAAATATATACAGCTAAATACAGTATTAGGAGAATGTTTTGTGCTGCGGTTCTGTAAATCATAAAATATTGCGATATTTGTAGGTCGCCAGCATCTTTATTTGGGAATTTTTAAATTAACTCTAAATTATACATAATATAAATTAAACAATCTGTACAAACATACACGGAATCTAGTAAACTAGCTGTTATATTCTGTAAAACAGCAAAGATCAGTTTATAAGGTAATCCAACTAAACAAGAATATATATTGCTGTGGTATTTACCCTATATTAATGTTAATATTATAAATAATGACTATACTATGTTAATCTTACGAAATAACTATGATAAGATGAGATTTTTGGCTTCGTAATGCTTTACGAATATTAAAAAGGATATTATTTTCATTATAGGAAGCTGGTTTTACCTGAAATTGTTAATAATTAGTTTCTTTATAATGTAGGGAAGGCTATTTAAAATATTGTATTGAAGAAATTTGACAAGTTTATACTTAATAAGAGAAAAAGGTATCGTATGATGTTCGGAAGTGCTACGTACTGGCATCATGAGTGTTAAAAGTGATCTTGTGAAAAGATGTTCCCTTAGGGAATAATGTTGAACATCGTAGTGCGATGTAGGAAGGTGTGGTGGTTATTTTAGGGATGTGAAGTAGCCCTCTGAAACTTAGAATTTGTATTAGTATTGATTTATATTTTGTTAAAATGCGTGTAACTACATTTATTTATGTTTCACTTTGGTATTGTTGGTATATTTAATTTCTATTTGATGTAAAGGGAAGTTTAGAAGAAGTTTTATTAGTTAATCAGAAGTTGTTTATTAGTTATTGGTAAAATTGTAGTTATGTTATTAATTGCAGGTTAGAATTCTTTTATTGATAATTTTTCCATGTTTAATAAGTGTGAAGGGTACTTTGTTTATTTCTGTATATTTGTTAATAATTGTTGTTTATATTTGATATGTTTTTGAAGCGTTTTGGTGAAATTTTGTCTAAATCTAATAATTAAGCACATGTAATTTTTTTATCACAGATTTGAAAGTATTTGGTCTTAAAAGTTGCGTAATTTAATCAGGATGATTATTCTGAAGTTTGTTTTGTCATATTCTGAATATTAACTTTGTATTTAATAATTTTATATTGTTGTAAATCAGCTGTAAATTGAAGAGATAGGTGTTTGTATTCTGATTGGTACATTTATAGGGCTTGAATGCGCCTAGGTCCCAAATTTGGTAAATTTTGTAATGGAGTCTTGTTTGAATGCTTGAAGTGAAAGCACGTTTTACCTGTTAGCTCCAAATTGAATTTTAATGGGCTTAAGAGCTAAATTTCAAAGCTATGGGCGGTGCCCAAAGTTGATTACTTAAATTATAAAAGGTTATGTTATCGTATTAAAAGTAATTATTTATGTGAAAGTTTGTTACAAGTGTTAACTTTAATTTTCAAAACAAAATAATAAAAGTTTAGTTAATTTACAAGTTCATAAGAGTGTTTAATTTCTTAAATAATACAACTTACCTAAAGTGTAACAGTCAATGGTGTGTTTATTTTCAAATTTCTGGAAAATAAGTTATAAGAGCATGTTGAATGCAAAGTGCCATTATTAATTTATTATGAGAAGGAAGTTACTTACCAATTTTTGGATATTTAATATGTTTCACTGCAACTGCAACGGCGGTTTCCACACAGCTTGTAGAATTCGTTATGTCGAGGCATTTTCGTAAACACAGAGAAATCCGAGAAGACCTTAATATCAAATCAGTTAAAAAAGAAGTAGTAGAAGTAGTGCAGTTTAGTGCTAAGTAACTTCAGCGATTGGAACTGCACCTCAATCCCCTCGCGCTGTTTCTGGTTGGTAACAGTTACCAAGTGCTTAGACTTAAGCGCTTCAAGCCTGCTGATCTTCATTACCGCTCCTGAGTTGTACCTATTTGTGCTATATATATTCAGTGACATGGAAATCGCAACACCAAGAAGGGGTAGGAATTTTTTGACCAAACTTGGCAGAAACGTTTAACTACAAAAAGGTAGCAATTGATCAAAATTTCATTCATATGGATCAAGTGATTGGCTTATCTGACAGTTCCTTCAGTTTTTTCTAACAATTTTGTCAGGTGTATGTTTTGCGAGATTTTGTTGAGTTCTTTATTGTTTTCGCTTTTGATTGTTTGTTTTGAGGGTGTGATCATGCCTAGAGTGCGCCAACCTGGAAATTACCGCCAATTAAGCGAATTCGACAGAGGTCGTATTATTGGATTGGGCAAAGGTGGTTTTCGTTCAGAGAAATTGCAAATGGCCTTAACCGGAACCAATCCATCATCATGCGCTGCAATCAGGCATGGACTGGGAAGGGTCAGGAACGTCGCAGAAGAGTAACCGGGGGGCGAAAAAGAACAAATGAGGTGCAGGACCGCCATCTTCGACTTATGGAAACAAAAGACCGATTCTCCAGTACCAGATCAATTGCCGATCAATGGTTAGCTAACGAAGGTCGTCCTGTAACCCTTCGAACGGTTTATCGCAGAATCAGAGCTTTTGGCTATCGGCCACATCTTGTGCTACCACTAACGGCTCAACACCGACAGCAACGTTTAGAGTGGTGTAGGTTGCGACTGCACTGAAACCTAGATTGGCATAGGGTGGTGTTCAGTCATGAATCCCGATTCTGTTTGGGGATGCATGATGGCCGTATGAGGGTCACACGAATATGCGGAGAACGTCGCAATGTTGAATTTTCTGTTGCGAGGCATGTACACCAAACTGTGGGGATTATGGTACGGGGTGCTATAACTGATGGGAGTAAGTCTCGTTTGTTATTCATCCAAGGCAATATGAACGTCCAGCGATATGTGGATGAGGTGGTAGAACCCCATATTCTTCCAATTTTTCAGCAGTTTGAAGATTCACTTTTCCAGCAGGATAATGCCCGTCCCCATATTGCAAGACGTTCTATGGACCGATTTGCAGAGGATAATGTCAATCTATTGCCATGGCCACCCCGATCCCCCGATCTTTCGACCATCGAGCATGTTTGGGACATTATGAGGAGAAGACTGAGGAACTTGCTGCATCCTCCGCAGACGCTGCAAGCTCTACAGCACGAATTAGAGGTTGCTTGGGACACAATACCTCAAGAGGAAATCGTCCATCTGCCAGAATCGATGCCACGAAGAGTGTGGGGATGTGTAACCAATAGGGGGGAACCAACCCATTCTTAATAAAAATTATGTATATTTTGTTCTTTTTAATTAAAATTTTAATTAATTGCTACCTTTTAGTAGTTAAACGTTTCAGGCAAGTTTGGTCAAAAAATGCCTACGCCTTCTTGGTGTTGCGATTTCCATGTCATTGAGTATACATATGTAAGAAAATTTATTAGGAGGAATGCCACTGGGCGTTTGCTCCTCATGTACATTCCACTGTACATTTTTGTCTTATTTAAATCGGATTTGCTTATTGTTATAACTAACAGATTGCATATGAACGTTATTAAAAAAAAAACAAAACGGAAATAAAAGTAAATGTTCCATAACACCAAAGTATTTAATTGACTTAGCATTGTTCTTTACTGTAGGTCACAAGCACTACCCTGATACCTGATAATTGCACGCCGTAACGACAACCCAAAACTTGGACAAGCATTTTAAGGCAAACGGTTGCCTTTATGCGTATGAACTAAGAATACCTTATTTTTGTACTTTTTAATTCTCTTTCAGAAAATAACCTAAAAGTTTAAAATATTTTACTAATAACAAAGTTAGAGCTAATACAAAATTTCAGCTGTAGGTTAAGTGCCTCTTACGGTCAAGTCTGGTTAATGAAAATAATTCTATCACTGTATTGTATATTGGTAAGTATGTGTACCAAATTGGAAAGATATATCTTTAGATTTTTGGAAATTACAATAAAAAGAAAAAATGAAAAATTTAGCTTTAAGGCCCTATAACTTCTTAAGGAAGGACTTTCTACCTATGGTATATTAGGTTTAATCAGTTTACTTTAACTTAAAGAATCTATGACTAAACGCTGGCCCATTGCTTCTGAGACACCCTGTATATAAGTGAATGCAGTAGAAGTGAAAAGCCTTAAACTGCTATTTTGTAAACTCTAGAAGAGTGATTTATTTCTAGATCCCTGTAAGTTAAACGACTTATTCAAAAACATATGCAACTGAATGCCGTAAAATTAGGATCCCTGGAAGGTACGTAGTCCCCGCCACTTTCAGTTGAATTGCGAGTTAGCTTGAGTTTATCTGTAGGTTTTCCTTATCTAGATACTACAACTTTCCGCTATTATATTGGGATTAGAAAAAAATCAAATTGACCCAACGATATCGTTGACCATTTTGAAATTTATGAAAAAACGTATGTACATAGCACGTGTATCGCGTATGAATTATAAAAATTGTATAAGCGAAGTTAATATACTTTATTTTAGAAGGATACCGCGGCGGAAACGGGCTACGTTATGGCCTTTGGCACGTAATCCTTATAAAGTCAGCTTTGGTAGGTAAGTGTTGCAGGGAAATTTTTATGTCAATAATAAAGATTTCGTCCCCTTGCATTGAGCACGTAATTAGTAATATTTACAAATTTGTATTAAGAAAGTGTTTGGCAGTATTTCGTGTTATGTATCCAAATTTATACAGAGCCAGTATAAATGCAAATAATAACTATTTTCATAATTAAACTTAAAGAACACACCATTCGCCACACTGACGTCATATGGTTACCGATGAGGGATCATATTGTCAATAGAACAATTGATCCTAGAAGAAAGGACTATGACGTCACCGTTTACGATGTAGTCTTTCTAAACTGCACACTTCAATATTTTGTTTCGCGTTTTAACAACATTTACTTATACTCGTAGTGTAACGGGGTAAAAATGTGAAGATTGAATTAAATTGCTGAGTAATTAGCAATCTCAAAAACTCCACATTTTGGCTTTCAGAAGATAAGAATGCTGAACAACAAACATCTGTCACCGTCGTCATCCGAGAATTCGCCAGAAGCCAACGTTCCTTTCCCGTTGGAGTGGGAATACGAGCATGTCCGACTACCCCGAAATGGCCAGTATAAAACCCCAGCGCGGCCAATTTGAAATCACTTTTTGACTCGTATTTCCGGCTCTTGATTGATTCAAAAGTCAGAAATATACAGTCGTTCTTTTTCCTTTAAGAATTGTTCTTAAACGATCCCAGTTAAATATTCCGATCCTGTAAAATTAACCAAGTGAATACAGTCCAGTTTAATTAAATCCGTACCATACCTGCGAGTGAATTAATTTTCCAGTGTTCGCCGGTATTGCATTAACCGTTTAACAATTTTTACATTTCCAGTTCGAGACTCCGACGCCGAGTGATCTACCGGCCCTCGACCGTAGGCAGCCGCCGTGAAAGTTTAATCGAGCCGACCGACCGGCAAAGGATCTTTTGGATTCGCATTACATTAGTTTCGCAGTGAAGTTGGTAATTATTTATTGTTGAACCTGCTTAGCTGTTATAATATTGTTTATACCCGACCGACCGATTTCCGTGTTGGAGACCTTTGTATCGCCGGACGGGGGAGTGTTTGAATTCTCCCACGGCGATAAAGAGTTCTGCCAGTAAATTATTATAACGTTTTGAACCAGTGTTTGAATTGGTGACGTAGAAACGTTGTAATCTTTTCTATTACCAGTTGAACCCCCCTGTATAAAGTTTGCCGTGAGCGTGGAGAAACTTTCACGATCCGTGAAATTTTAATTTGAGTACCCTGTATACTTGGACGAACCGGAGCAATTTCGGATACCCCAGAACGATACACAGCCTTCAGACGCAGAGAATCTTTTTGTGCAAGTCTGTGTGAGAGATTTGTCCCGTATTTTATTTACGTATCGACCAGAGAAACTTTTGGCCGGCGAAATAAGATTTGTTTAACACTGTGCCCGATAATTTTCCACTGTAGAATTCAGAGTCCCGTCCGATTAAGATTTATTAAAAAGCGAAGCCAGGTTAAACAGAATTCGAACCAAATACACTGTGAAAAACGCGTAGTTTGAATTTTGCAATTCCAGGAAAGCTAGTATAAATTAATTCCTGTTTGAAATCGTTATTAACGTAAAATTGAGAGTAATACCTACCGATTGTTTGTGCAGAACTGCCTAGGTCGAAGGAACCTAGAGGAGCTCGACGCGAAGCGATCATTGGGAATTTTATTTCTAAAATTCATGTATATTTTCGTAAAATCGGCATACACTGCGAGAATCTTTATTCACAATCACCAATCTGAATTATTTACCAGAGAACTTGCACATTCGCGAATTCACAATCAAATATAATCGTGTATTTTTCTGTCACTTTAATTAGAGCAGCGGTGGCAGACATCTTGCCACCTACGAACAACACGGAACACGCACACGGACGGCAACCAATCAGCGTCCGCTTCTTGGAGAGTAGCTCAACGTCCCCGAGTCTGTTGGAGCTACCAAAGCAATATAAGTAATTTAACGAGTGGCCCAATAAGCAAAAGGGAACTACGTTACATATTATATTATATTACATATAGAATACAAATTTAGCAAAAACTACCAATTTGTAGGAAATAGTCATTTAAATATCATAAAAAAAAGTAAACTGTGTGCCATCTTAACTCCAAAAACTTAAAATTAGTCAGGAAACATATTTCATATTAACATGTAAAAAGAGTTACCTTGCGCTAAACTGCAAGTTTTCCTCATCCAAATTTTATAAATCCGTGGAACGACCTAAGGCAAATATCATTTACATTTAAATATTAAGTAATACAGATTAGGCAGCCGATGCTAGCCGTGGAGTTGGCCATGAATTGATGAAGTATGATCTCTTTTAATGGGTACAACGAACACTGAAGGTGCAAAGTTTCGGGTGTTGAATGGGGCCTGGCCCCGTCTTGTTGACAGTAACCCTCTCGCAATTCGTCATCATGCGATTCTTTAATAAACGGTTGGAAAATTTCTTCAAGGTATCTTTCAGCATTGACATTAACATTAAAAACAATTGGGCCAGTTAACGGTGTCGAACTCACACCTGCCTAAACACTAACTTTGTTGGAATATTTACATTTCATCATCGTTTATAAAACCAAGCTTCATTACTAAAAACAATTTCGAGGAATACTTCTCGATTGTGATCAAAATATATTCGAAAATCTGTGACAGAATTCTACCTCGCAGGACTATCGCGCGCTGACAATTATTAAATTGTTATTCTATAACATCATATGGCACGTTCCCACAGCGATGTTCATTTGTTGTGACAAACAGAAAATAAAAGTGTGTTGCTTACTATCCACATTTCAGTGGCTACTGCAACAACTTCAACTGTAACTTAACCGACCGCCAAGTTTTTTATCATTACCATGTTCACGCAAATTTGTCAGACAAATCTTTGAAGTATCTTTAAACTGATAGCATACAATAGCAAACGGCATGGAAATCTTCGAGGAACTTTTCAACAGAATATGTACGAACGCCATCACCTTCTTTACACCACTTTGAAAGTAGCTTTCAATTATGAACATTTTTTATCCAAGTGTGCAAACCGTTATGTAGTGTCAAATATCTACCTGGCACCGTGAGGATCTGGTTTCGTAATGAAAAGTACACCAACTACAAACTGATCGCGACTCAAAACTGTCATCAAAACTGAATAAAATATGTCATAAATAATACGACATATGACATGACAGTTCAGAAGAAAAAATGGTGTCATCTTGACTTAAATTTAATGGAGCATAACTATCTCAGAACGATTTTAATTTTTTACCCTTTATTCAGGTTAAAGATATTTTACGCTGATGTGTAAGCAGTAATTATTCAAATTTACACCAAAGTAGCCTTAAGTGACTGAAGTTCTGAAGAAGAAATAGTTTGAGTTTAGCTGTAGTGCCCAGTATGTACCGTGAGTTCAAAAAGTAATTACATAACGGTTGGCCATGGAATAATAAAATAATGTCTAATGCAAGCTTTATATAACATTTGAAGTTTAGGCACAGCCTTTCTAGCGCCATCTTGCGCAAGCGCCAGTACCTAACCGGCAGTGTTATGTTAGGTTAAGTTGGATGGTAAATGTAAATAAATCAATTCTTGAAGAAATGAGTTCTATTGTTTCAATTTAGAAGATAACAGTAACAATTACTACACTATTAAACAAATCGTAATAAGTAGGTAATCATTAAAATTGGAAATTATAATTTCGTTTAATTCACAGGTACATAAAAATAAACATAAAAAATTAAAGAAGCTGTTCAAAATGACCACCGTTTCATCGTTTTCATACTATTAAAAGCATTTATAAGAATTTTAGGAGTTATATTGGCACACTGTTCCGTAATTCTGTGTTGCAGTTCTTCGATATTGTTAATAGGGGTCTTGAATACATTATTTTTCAGATAAGGGAATATAAAGTTATCTAAAATAGTCAAGCCTGGTGATCTAGGTGGAAATTCTGGATTTGAACGTAAACAATTATTCGATCACCAACAAATTCACGAAGGTAATTGAGGGTCTCTTGAGCGGTGTGGGCCGTCGCGCCATCCTGGTGGAAGTAGCCTTGCTCATCCTCATGAAGCTGATCAATAAATTCACGTACAATATTCCGGTATCTCTGAGCAGTAACAGTTTCGTGGAAAAATATGGGTCCGATAATACGTCTTCGAGACACAGCAATCCAAACACCAACTTGTAACGGGTGAAGGGGAGATTCGCGAAAAGTCTGCGGATTTGCCGCACTTCATCACCTCACATTTTAAGAGTTTATATACCCCGAAAGGGTGAATCAGGCCTCGTCAGAAAAAAACGTTAAATTTAGCAATTCGTCGTTGTTCATTAAATTTTGTAGGAACCACTGCCAATAAAAAATTCTCGTATTGTGATCTGCTGGCACCAACTCATGTAAAGCAAGAATTTTGTATGGGAACAGCATTAAATCTTTTTTGACAATAGTATGGCAAGTTCCTAATGATAAAATACTCTCTTGCGAAAGTGTGGGTTGCTCGTTCAAACGTTGACGAACATCAACTGTATTTTGAGTACGAACTCTTGGTCTTCCAGTTCTAACTCTATAGTAATGCTCCCTGTATCTCGGAATACATCAACACATCTTCTAAGTGCGCTGTAAAAGTCTCCTTCAAGGACAGCAATATATGGAAATTGTTGCCGAAATTCTCCTAAACATGGCAGCGCACTGTAAATCCATTCGCCGTTCTCTCGAATACCATTTCGAAAATATGATTCAATCATAAATGTTTTCTGTTCTATTGTAAAAACCATTATAATTGTAACTTAATTGAATTTTCAATATAAACTTATGACAGCAACAACAGTGATGACAGTTAATGAGTTTTAAAGCTTGCTGTTGACATTACTTTTATTTTCCATGACCAACCCTTATGTAATTATTGTTTGAACTCACGGTACATCCAAAATCTTGCACAAGATATATTAGTATATACGGTAAAACTGAGTTATCAATAGGAAATCCTTCTGTAATTTGAATGGAGTAACTGTGAATTTCTGGCCAGCTGAATTCTGAAGATGTTTTATCCTGGAGTTATCTATAAATCTCTCTTCTTGAGACATTAGAATTTCACGCAGTTTGTAGCTGAACTCAAAAAGGTCGAAATTTGTTAATGTAAATGTAGCAACCCTGTGTTTACGACCAAGAGAATTCGATCGCTAACAGTTCTTAGAGCTGAATGGGGCCCGGTGCAGCTTCCACTCCTTGTTTGGGGCAATCTGCAATAACGGCGGAGGCATAACGCACGTGTTTTCCTATTAATTGTTAAAAATAGTTAATATTGATAATAAACCTATTGGGTGTTTTTAATAAATGCTTCTTTCTATATTGTGAAAGAATGTGCTTATTCATATCGACGTATACTATAATGTTCATTTTCCATGTATTCTGCATTATTTAATTAAATATGTTTTATTCGTTTGTTTAGTATTATTTAGGGTATCTAACATACAATATATTCCAAACAATTCTCTTAGTGCGGTCCTGGGAAAGATCAGCTTGTGTTTCTGGGCACCGGTTGACCCCAGAGGCCGCGATCTAGGCTGCAAAGGAAGGGCTTGCATCCCCTCAATCATATCGCACCCTCTAATATCCTCTGACGTCCTTGATAATGCAACAACACCCCTGCATGCTAAGTTTGGGGCTGCAGCCCTTGCCCTTCCTCCTCCTCGAGGTCGATATTTGTGTTGAATATCGGCTACTGTACCGAATCTAAATCCAGACACGCTGTTACTGCAGGAACATGGTGATGTTTAACATTTTTAGCGCTACTTCGTGCGATGCCACGGCTAAGGGCTCCTGGTGCCTGTTGCTCGTTTTCCTTTTAGGCAGGATTCGTCCCGTGTACATGGTCAGCTTGATGTATGTGTTACAGAAGCCACGCTTTGTGGTCTTCCGCTCCTTGCCCTTTCTTCGATTTGGAGAATAAAAGCTTGTTTTGTATTCATCAATCCAGGTGTTTTTTGGCTTTTTCCGAAATTTCATTAGTAGGTCGGGAATGACAACTGGCATGCTTTTGAAATCCAAACTTGCGTGAAATTCACTCGAATGAGCTTTAATCTCCAAACCAACAAACACAATTTTTTACGGCTGTAAGAAATACAGTGTGGTCAACAACATTTTCGATACGGATTAGCCGTGGAAAACATAATATGTGTTTGTACTTAAGTTACACAGTTTATAACATTTACAACAAATATTTAAGCTATTCAAGTTGCTATAATTATTCATCACACTACAACGCATAAAAAATGTTACTGAATACATAACTTAATACCCGCAAGTATTACGATCTTCCTATATGTTTCCAAATCTGGATGGATTTCATGCAAGTCCTATCAAGATATTTAACAAACAGGGCTTGTCTTAAAATGTTGTAGTTATTACTATTTTGGAGTTTTGCTTCATATCTTAAAAACCACAGTTTTCAAGCTAAATAAACAATTATATAGAACAACAGTTGGATAGATCCAAGAAAATGCACAATGCACGTACTGTAGTTTCCATGACAAGGAAATGCTTTCAAACTTAATGTTTCTCTTCAAGAATTCTTTTTTGAGAATTTTTCTAAAACACTTTCAATTTACAGTTCTCGTTTTTCGAGGAATTTAGTTTTAAGAAAATGATAATGAACATTATTTATTTTATAATTTATTTATATAAAGTTTTACAACTGTCAAGACTAAGGAGACCTCCATGGACTAGAGGACAGCACGTTGCGCTGTAGGTCTATGTTTCAATTCCCAGTATCGTAACATTGGATTTACAAAAGCCGTTGTCCCTCACAAGACAATGGCAAACCAGCGAGGTATGCTGTCTAGTAAATCTTCTTTGGAGTAGAAGTGTTTACACTTCCCGTTGTTCAGAGTCTATGTTAATCAGTAAGTCCTGTGGTACCTACTTTAAAATGCGCCGATAGGTTTCGTAAGAAACCAAGCATTCGAAGAAAACGAGAAAAAATAATATTTGGCAAAAATGTCTGAAAGAATAAATAAATAAGGAATTACAAATGATTTTGAATTGCAAAACCAGGCGATTTCTGAGAATAACACCCAATTGAAGAAGCGCCGATTGAAAGAAATTTAGATAATGCACGGAACACTGAATTCATTAAAATTGCCGAAATATTGTAAACTGTTTGAAGAGTCTAACAGTACTGATTCTCTAGAAGTCTAGAAAGAAGTAAGAAACTTTCAAATATTCAAAATGTTGAAGGAATCGATTGTACTCAGCTAGGTAGACCAATATAGTGGCATATCCAACCGGTCATGATTCGGAGGCTGCATAAAGATGTAGGTCCCGGCTGTCCTACGAGCATCCTTGACAATCTTCAACCGTGTACTGGCACTTCTCTGCTCTGGTCGACGGGTCAAGCAAGTCCGACATATATACAAAGAGGGCTCACAGAACTTGCTTTAATGTAGGTAATTAACAGACCGGGCATTGGCCTATACATAGAGGAAGAAGAAGAAAGGAAAATGTTAAACTGATTTAGCGAGAGAAGACAGCCTTGATGTTTTTCTATAGTCACTGAATTTGTAAAAAATAGTCTGACCGACACCACGTTGTGTGTCCTTGACAATATTTCAATATTTTGCACTTTCTCGGTATATCTAGAGAATTCTCGAAAAATTCTATTCGATTTTTATTTCTCTTTTTTTCAGCTTCGTGTAACAAGCGAAGCAGAAGCATACCTCAAATTAAACGAAGACTACATACATTTGTATAAGCCTCTAATTTTTGCAGTTCTACCTGCCCGTCTTACCCTGTCCTACTTATTATTAAATAGAATGAGAAGAAGAAACAGAAACAAACTGCAATCATTTTTAAAGTAACTTTTTGTAGCTAATTTATTAACAATATGCTAACCTCGTTTTGGAATCTCTACAACAGTTTAGGAATTCAGCCTTCTAAAAACACGTTCCTAATAATGAGAAAGTCGTAAAGTATGTGCAGTGTACATTTAAAGAGTTCATAATTTAGTTTAGATTGAATATTGTAATTTTCTAGATATTGAACAAAAACATTAACTTAGCGAAAGTTACTCAAAGATTTTGAAGGAATTTATATAGATTTGTCAAGCAATTCAAATGCTGGTTCTTATCAAGTGCAAAAGACTAAGAAACTTTTGCAAATATAATAATCCCGATGCTATATTATGCATTCTGAAATAAATATACTTTGATGACTACTAAATAATTGCAGTAAAAGTTATAAACTGTACGGCATTTTGTTTTCCACTCTTGTCGAAATTTTGGTTGATCACACTGTATAATTTCTCGATTATTTTACTGATAATAAATCACAGTTGTAACATTGTAATAATACAGCCCCCTTAAATTTATTCAATATAGTGTTTGCATAATAACGAGGCATAAAGCAGGTCGAATGTCACGTTAACGTCTTAATCTGGCGGCTCGAAGTTTTCATATTTGACGGCAGGGACACCACAATAAAAAATCATAAACCGTAACAAACCTTGTTATACCCTTCGTACGGTGTGTTATTGTTAATTATGCCCTTGACGTATTTCTGATGTGGGAATGCAAGAGTTCTTGATGAGAACAAGCTGGCTAGATTGAGTCCTTCCCTCTTCCGTCCTCGTCTTTACATGAAGGGTACCGAAATGAATCTGCTTATGAAGGACAGAAGGTCAAGGGGATAATAAAATAAGAGTTTCCGAATTTTTTTATCGGAGAAGCTCCTAAAATTCACTGATGGAAAACTCAACTACGTCTGTGACGTTTAACTTCATGCTTTGTTTCGGTTTTTGAAAACGTTTAAACTTTCTTACGGAAGTTTGATTTCATTCAACGCCTTAAAGCTTTGTTCCCAAAATTCCTTCGAATTGAAACGTACAAAAACGTTGAAGGCAATCGAAGTTCAACCATTGTTGGAAACGTCAACCGAAAAATAAATATTTGGGGATGTGCTATAATAAATCTCATTACAGTTTGTGGTCCGTTTCACACACGCCTTTTACAATTTTTCGACAATTTCTTAAATAGAAGTTTAAAACGATGGAAAGGTAAAATGTTCAAGTATAAATGTGAATAATGTTTGTGGAATGATTGATTTGTATACCTTACCTTGATTTTGGCACATTTATTGAAAGTTTCAATTCACGGTGTTTGCATTGATGTCGTTTTGTGTGTTGTATCCTGAGGACTTTTGGCCTTACGTAAAGACGTTAACAGTATAATAACTTCAACACTGTAAGGGAGTTTGATTTATTAATGGTTTTGTGTCGGATTTTTTGGTAGCCCATGTGGTTATGTTCGTTGGTTGGACTTCATTCACAAAAAACGTGGGATTTTTCTTACAAAAGTGGAGCTTAAGTCTCAATAAGTAGATTTAAACTGTTCAGAAGATAATTGTACAATAAGTTTCTTACGTAATTATTTATTGAATAACAAAAAGTACAAAAATGTAAATCTCTGTAGTCTTCTCCAGTTTTTCTAGAATTTATGATACGGGGGCGTAACAATGTATTTTTAAGTTTCAAATTTATCAACATTTTAAAACTACAAAATGTAACCGCATTCGTTTTTTCCACAACTGACATTGTAGGGGGTTTTACACCTAGTCGAATAAGCTGATTCTTTTATATGTTATTCCATTTTGCATACACCATTTATAAACGTTGCATTAGCTATAATAAAACACGAAAATAAAATAAAATAATTTATTAAAGGAGATGTTGGGAAACAACCATTTCCATTGTTACCATTATAGCAGTACGTTTCGACCATTCTATCTACTGCACATTCTTCCTGTCCGATTCCGGATTTCCTTAAATAGTGTATAAGCAATGGCTGCATTGTAAATTTGGTGCGATATTTTTCTTTCAATTTTGTACTAAATATGTCTAAACGTCTAAAACATTAATTTGGGCCAATTAAATCATAGGACTATGTTAGTTGAAAAAAAACTGCATCTTGTAGGAGCAATGAGAAAATACAGATATCTATGAAACCACAGAAAAAAATAACGATTGCCCTAGAAAAATTTCCATAGTAATAGACAAGCATCACTTACGAGGCGTGCTTGCTTGCCTGCTTGCTTTGAAAGAGCGAGATCTAGGACGCGGTTTTTCAATCATCTCTATGCACAAAGCTTTTTTAAACGAGGTTTATATGGAAGCTGTCGACATTTGCATTTAAACCGGTTGCCATATAGCAGGTTTCAACGAGATTTAAAATTACAAAACCGTAAAAAAACTATTTAGGATATGTTTTTCGAAATATTATTCTCAAAATTTGAAGTTACCCACATTCGTGTCTATTTCAGTCAGCGACTGCATTTAGTATCTATAAAGCTTAGTGTCTAAATAAAATACACACACATATATTATATATTGCTGTAATGTACCCCCTACCTTATTTAATACGTTCAGCAAACAATGAAAGAAATTACTGTGAATAACGTATTAAAATTAATGAAGGTAACTCACAATCTATACCACGGCTATATGAGACTCTCAGGGTACAGGGTGGGCAAATTTCGATGTTTGTATAGGGTAACTCGGTGTTTATAGGAGATACAAAAAAATGGAAGGCACGTTCTCGATCTCTTTTTTTGAGACAAATTCACTGGCGGAAACAAAAATTTGCTATCGTCTTTCGTTTTCGAGTTACAAACAAAAGTTCGATTTTTCGACTTTTAGACACATGTGAATATCGTGGTTGTTTGTAAAGTTAGGAGAAAATAACTTTTACATTCTCAAGGCACTTTTTTCTGTATAATC
>JABXWE010031266.1:0-25054 GCA_014611495.1 Limonius californicus
GTTACTTCAAAATTTTATATTAGAAATATGGATAAATATTTTACATAGAATATGCATAAAAATAATTAATTTGAATTGAAAATAATTAGTTATCATTGGCTGACCAATTTCTTGATTTTATATAAATTATCATTATTTACGCAAAGGTAAAGCTACCAATTTATTTAAGTTTTTTTCAAAAGCACTGTAATAGTACTAAAACCCTTCAGTCTATGGCCATCTAAATGTACATAATTTTAATTTTCTCTTGATGGGAAGTTTAAAAATCTCATGAAACACCTTATATCTATCATAAAAAAAATACACAGACTATGATGGTACACATTTCTATTTAATACCATGATATCAAATATCCTTAAAAAAATAATTGCAAGGAGTCATGTACTCATTATAGAGAGAATTTGTGGTAATTATACCACTTTGGTGTATCTGTAATCATTTTGGAGAATGGCACTTGAATATGTGTAATCTGTTACAAATAGAGTATGTCCAGTTAGGACTGTACTAAATTGTTTGCAATAGAGAGATCTCATTAATGAAAATTTCACTGTACATCAAAAGTTGTTTTTATTTAAAACACGTGACGAGATTTTAAACAAATAGATAATATCACTAATATTAAAATTACATGGAACCACTCTATTATCACTTACCTTTACCAAGCTAAGTATATACAGGGTGTCCCGCGACGTGAGGTCACTACTTCGTGTATTTAATCTTTAGACCAAATATAGTTATTCATTGTAAATGTTGTAAATTTTAAAAAATAATTTAACTGTTCAGGATCAATAATTAAAAAAAACTCATTCAGTTTGTTTTTCTAAAAGGGCCGCTGTTCTACTATATTTTTGGTTGTAAATCCTATACCTATATTATTAAATGGAACTTTTCTGTAATCTGATGGTAACTAATTTTTTAATGTCGCTGTTATTTCGCGATGCCATTATTAACTTTTTTTTATAATTGAATGCTGCAATGTGGTATTATATGCAGTTTCATGCTACTGTGAAGTGTGTGTTCAAGCTCCGTTCTGTGTAATGTGTAATATTAAAAAAGTCATTTATTTGCCATTCATCTGCTTAAACATCACATAGGGCTACATTATGAGATTTTTATGAAAAATGCAAAAAAAAAATTAACTGTAGAATCAAAACAATACAAAATAAAAAATTGCTTGCAATTAAACAAATTGATATATGTGATATTTTACTTGTATAAAGACACCGTCCCTCCGCAGTAATAATACTTATTATTAACTAAGGTTAAAACAAATTTTTGCCAAACAGGCTGTATATAAATAACGGGATGATAATATATAAATAAGAAAATAATTTTAAACAACAAACTATGAGGAAGATAAATGGTTCAACAGTATAATTACCATGCAATGAATTTATTACTTCTAACAGCTGTTATTGCAACTACATAGATGTTAACATTAAACACAAAGAGGAAAAAGACAACAGGACATATTAATGTAGAGTTGTGATTGCAGCAATTCAAGTGAATTGATATATTTCTTCTTCTTTTTTCATAGCCTTTATTGCAATCACTTCATTCCCAAAACTCGTATCATTTTTGTCTGTTCCTCGCCTCTCTCATTCAGTTTGGACCAATTGTTCTTGCAGCGGTCTTGAAGAAAACAAACAGAACTTTGTCTTCTCTTCTATTTGCTACTAATCACTGTGTAATTTCATCATGAGAAAGTTTCAAATAATAGCCTGCTTTACTTGTACGACGTTCTGTAAGGAACTCAACAAAGAGCACTCCTTGAGAATTAAAAAAAAAATGTTGCTATCACTTTATCAGCTGACAACACAGTTTTTGCTTTCTTTAACTTTGGAGATAGGGTGTGACACCTCTGCATGTTTGAAAGTTTTGACTCGGTAGTAAAATAATTCACGCACGGTTCATCAGTTGTCACAATTGTGTCCAAAAATTTATCACCTTTTCTCTCATATCGCTACAGTAAGAAGAAGCGATTTTCAAACAATTCAACTTGTGTTCTTTGATCAACAAGCACGGGCTCCATCTGGCACTGACCTTATGGTACTTTATCTTATTTTTTATGTCTTCAACGCTTCCGATATTAATTTGAAACTGTTGAGGAATTGCTACCCATCCGTCTTGCTCATTTCTGAATTGCTTTTCTTCATTTTCACGATTAACCAAAGTTGCAGCTCGTCGTATATGAGGCTCATTTTCTACATGAGTTCTCGTCTCTAAAACATTTTATCTATTCGTCAAACACCCGACTTTTAGAAATAACATTGGTCGTCGTATTGTGCTCACTGCTTGAAAGAATTTAAGTCAAATTTACGCCTTCATAAGAAACTTCATTATTGTGCGTTCTATGCTACCATGAACAGAACTTTCCAACGTCTTAACTGTGTGAAAATAAATAGTAAAACAGTTGCCGTGGATATATTAACAAGAGTTACGGCCAACGCTTAATTTATTTAATTTTTGGAATTATCTTCAGATGGGGCTTTAATTGAAACATTCCTATTTAAATTTGAAGGCTCTTCGTATATCGTCTTTCCACCCCATATCCTTGTTAATCTCAGTGTCCATTCAAGAACTAAAGAACTATTACATAGACTAATTAGTTCAGTTACTAAGATAATTATTGTTAATTAAATTTATTACAAAGAGAAAATAGATGTATCAAAATTTAGGGAATATTGAGAAAAAGTAGTATGATAGAAATTATCAAATTAATATTTCTGTTGTTTCCTCTGTGTAAATAGTATGTTACTTATAAAAATACCTAATTCCAAGAATTCACTTCTACATGTAGAAATCTATATCATTTAGTTGCTTCCTAAACATATTGGAAATCCAAACACCCAAAAATGTAAATGAAAAGTAAGCAGTTGTGTTTTAGTTTTACAAATAAAATAAAAACGAATAGTATCCAATCTACTGCCCTGTTTTCTGTTAAACTAATGGCTAGCATATCGTGTAAAAGTTGAGTCACACACAACCATATCGGGTGATCACCAGATGAGGTATCAATATGTAACTTTTTGTTATTTTGAAATCTTAAAATAAGATATAACTTCTAAAGGCAGAATTTTCAGGATTTAAAATTTGCCATTTATTGATATGCCACACAATGCTATTTTAGTTTAAAATTGCCGAAATATTCAACTGTTTAGTAAAAGATTTTAATGCCCATTAATGATATTCATAATATTTTTTTTAAGTTGGGCTTGAAAGCAAAAAAATAATCAACTTTACCTGTTCTTTATTGTTAATTTGTTTAAAATATTCAGTGTGGCTGGAATTTAACAGGGTTAGTGGTGGGGGGTGGTCTTATAACTGTCCAAAATACCCTACTATAATTAATAAATATTAAAAAAGATTTTTTTTCTATTTTTAAGCTACCATAACTTGTTTTTAGATTCCCCTACTTAACTTTTATTACACTTTTTAAATTGTCATTGCCTCTTACAACGGATGTTTTTAGTAAATAAATTATTTTAAAAAAAGTGGCTAAGTTTTGTAAAATGTTTAAAAATTTGAAAAAGTTATTAGCATTTTAAATTAGATCTGTTATTCTGCCGGGCCTATTTCCACAATTGTTTTTAATATCTATTACTATATAACTTTATAGGGACTAAATGGGTAATTCCACTAGATGAAGTATCCCTAGCTTGAAATTTGTATTTTTTACAATTTCTATTACGCAAGAAAAAAATTATTTTAACTGCTCCTAGTTGCTATTTTATTACGAAAAGATATTTTACCATACCAAGAATAATATTCAGAAATAAACATATATGTTACAGCACAATAACTGATATTCCTATTATTTAATTATAAATACTTTATTGTCATTTGCTTGTCGGCTTCCAATTTTTAAACTAACTCGACCTGAGCACACTTGTATAAACCGCTCTCAGAAGCCTAAACAAGCGATAATTATATTTTCGACGTTGTCAATTCTCTGGGCTTGGTATATTCAGGCGACTATGTATGGGTATTATACAATCGATGAAATATACCCATGATGTTTAAGTTATATACAGATACTCTAATACAGATTTCGGTGAGGCATCCTCTACAGTGAAATCCCACCAACTACAACGCGTATGCCAGGAAGTAGTAAGCGACCATACAATGCCCACCATAAATTTTAATAGAAACGCCCCCATCATATAACAAGTCTGTAGAAAAGTTTATTAGCGCTATAGGAAGCCCAAAGTTAGGCTTTAAAAGTTGGTAGCGGGCGTGGTAGTGCTGCACAGTATAGCGCTTTGGGCTGCGTAAAGCACATTAATACGTCTATATATATGTATATATATATATATACAGGGTGAATAAAAAGTAAGGAACATCGATGCTACAGCCTTAAATAATAACTACGAACAAAAGTTTCCTATGGTGTTATTTACCACAATTTGGCGTGTTTCATTTTTTTTTCGATTGTCATATGTTTTAGCTATGTGTATGTATGTATATATTATATACATACACATATATACTTATTTATTTAGTACAAAGTAATCCTGGTGTTGAATTATTTACATTTCTCTTAGTTTTTTTGTTTGAAATGGTTTCGTCATTTACTTTAAGGTGAATGCCTAAAGATTTGATATTTTTATTGTTTGTCTTGTATGTATTACATTAATTCAAATCGTTTACAATATAATATTTTTTTTTGAGTTTGGATACCATTACAAATCTCACCATATGGTAATATACTCCTAAAGTTGCCCTCGTGTAGTTAGGTTATCAACTTCTGAAATATAAATGCTTTGTTGTTTACATTTTGTGGCCTTAATTTGACAGTACCGCCAGCTAAAAGACCTCCAGGGCGTTTCAGGAAACAACTAGACCAGGACTGTTCTAGTTTATCAAATGAAGATTCATCATCTGCACAATCAAGGTATTTTGCCTTTTCTATAAACAAATCAATGTTAAATAAAACTTATATTTAAAGTTTAATAAAAATAGACATTTTTAAGAAGTATATGTGCCATACAATGTATATCAAACATAAAAGTCTTGCAAGAAAAATTTATTAAATGCGAATTAGATGTACATTTATCTACTTTTAGAATTATCCCTAATTCATTATTTTTGGAAAGTATTGCATGAAAAATTTCCTAAACAATCAATGATAAACCAATACCAAAATACGTATTTAGGTGTCCACGCTGTCGTGCTGGTACGAGGTTTTTTTATGTTTACTACTACTACTACTATTATATACTTGAACGACTATTCAATTCTATTGTAATATATATATATATATTTTTTTTTGTATTTGTAACTGATTCAAATATCTTGTTGTTTTAGTTCCATTGCGTTATCAAGCGAAGTTGAGAAAGTATCAACACCATCCTTCCCAATAAGAACTGGTGATATTACAACACGCACAAAACATGCGAATCTAAATACAATTCCTAAGGTTTTTAAAAGATTGTGTTATTTTTATTTTAATAACGTTTGCAAAAAGCCTTCCTATATATGCAATAGAATGCACTTTGTTGCTGAATCAATGATGGAGAAAATTGAGACTCTCGAAGGTGATGAACTTATTGATGCATACAAATTTGCAAAAGAAAAGCCTAAGTTATTGCAGTATACGATATTGTCTTTCCTGGATGCATTTTCGAAAAAATTGGATGTTGCCCAACTTATCAGATGTGTTGGTGATATACTTCAAATTAATTCCTGCGATAAAACCCCATTCATCAATAAGATACTTCTGCATCTACTTCATGCAGGAATTTCATTTACGGCTGCTGTAAATGAAATTATAGAAGTACATGGAAACCAAAATAGTTGTCTGACAGACATCCTGTTGGATATTATTTTTTTTCAGCACAAAGAAGACGTTTGTAAGAACTGGGAATTAGTCCAAAAATTATTAACAAATCGAACTGAACTAATTGATCATGGTATTATTGAGGAGATTATGGCCATCTGTTGCAAAACCAACAGCCGTGATAGGATAAATTTTATAAAGAAAGTTTTTGATGATATTATTAAATCAGATGCTGTTAATTTTAATATGATTAATAATAGCGTACTTCAGGATTTTATTGTTATGTTAACTTCCCTTAATTTAGAAGAAGAAAAACGGGTTTTGCTTAATCTAATGGAGATATACAGAAATACTAACAGTTCAGTTCCTACACCTTCAGATTTCAATCTGTTGAATACAACATTTAATATTTCTGGTTTTAAAGAAATTGGAAATGAAACAGAGCATCCCAATTGTCAAAGTACTACATTACACAACAGTTCTGCGTTATTAGAAGTGAATAACTTACCTAAGAATAGCTTAACAGCCAATTTATTTAAGATCGACTTTCTTACTAATATCCCAAAAAATGGTAATACCACAGACAATTTGCAAGACACCTACCTTCGTATATGTAACATCCCAGAAAATCATAGTGCAGCAGCCAATCGGCAAAATACCGACCTTCATGCTGCTATAGTCCCAGAAAATCGTAGTGCCACAATTAATCACCAAGACACTGACTTTCGTATTGATAATGACCTTGAAAATCGCAGTTCAGCAGTTAGTCTACATGACAGTGACCTTCGTATTGATAATGTCCCAGAAAATGGCAGTTTAAGAGTTAGTTTGCAAGACGTTGACCTTCGTAGGGATAACATGATAATACCTAGTAGTTCAACCACTATGTTACAGGACATTGATCTTCGTGAGGAAAACAAGATATCAAATACTGATTTATTAAAGTTAAAGGACTATATACACGAAGGAAATGATGTCAGTTTTATTTTTTTTCTTAGTAGTTTTAAACATGACTCCATTGATAAACAACGACAATTTGTGGTAGAAGCACTTGCTTATTTTAAAGAGGAACCGCCTAAAAAAGTATGCGCTCTCATGTGCTGTGTACTTAATGGTATAGGTAAATAGCAGTACTATACATTGTAGTTTGAGGCGTACAGTAGTGTGAAAAAGTCCTGCATCACTTGAGGAATTGGGAAAACCTGGTATTAAAATAATATTATTTAATTTTTTTTAACCAACTAATGTAAATATCCACACAGATGTTCAAACACGGTAACATAGTAAAACTAACAGATCAAATATTTGCTTTAGAAAACAACTTGAAATAAAACATTTATTCACAATTCCTGACATTTCAGTATTGTAATTTAAGTTAAAACCTGCAATTTACAAAACATACTGATTAATATTAAAATAATTTAATTATAATATTATAATTATAATATTATGTTGAAATTCTTGTTCCTGATAACTAATTTGCATCCATTTGGCTTGGAATGTATCAGTTTTCCAAGATCTTCCTTGGAGATGCAGTGAAACGAGACATTAATAAAGACTTCAATTAAATCCCGGATAAAGGAGGAGTGGGCGTGTGGGCGAACCACCCTGCCCCGTAAAACATACAAGTTAAAAAGACTACACAACAAAACTGCCGAGTGGAACGATGACGACAAAAGCAAAGAAAGAAGGATAACGATTTAGTATTTGCGACATGAAATGTCAGAAGTCTGCATAGGGTCGGAGCTAAGCAGCAATTACAACAAGAACTAATCAGATATAAAACAGATATTGCAGCAATTCAGGAAATCCGATGGAAAGGGAAAGAAGTTATGGATCTCAAACACTTTACATTATTCAACAGCGGAAATACAACTAATACATTAGGTACAGGCTTTCTAGTAAGCAGAAAAGCTCAACATCTAGCAAGAGATTTTAAAGCAGTAAGTGAAAGGATATGTACACTGCGAATAGAAGGAAAAAGGAATAAGATAACATTCATTAACTGCCACGCAGAGGCAAAAGATATGTTTTATGAGACACTAGAGAACATAACCAAAGAGATGTAAAAATAATTCTAGGAGACATCAATGCCAAAATAGGTAAAGAAATAGAGTTTAAGGAAGCCATAGGAAAACACAGCAAGCACGATAGGAGCAACGAAAATGGAATTAGGATCATTGATTTCGCATTTAGTAATGGCATGATTATAAAAAGCACTGGCTTCCCACATAAAACCATACACAAGGAGACATGGCAGTCACCCGACGGGGATGATCATGTTCTGATTGATAAAAGACATGCACTTAATATTATGGACATAAGAAGCTGGCGCGGAGCAGATATACAGGGAATTTTTCTTTTTAGTATACATTGCCTATGTATACTTTTAAAAAGAACGCGTCAATTTCGCCTATTGTGTATGCAACCAACTATACCGGCAACTAAAAATCAGAAACAAACGTCACTATAGTTGTGAATTATTTGAGTATGAAGGTTATGTTGATGCAGTGTTTATATTAAATATGTGTTTCACCCTGTATATAGGACGCAGATGATGACTTTTTTGTTAAATGCAAAAATTGACAGGGTGATGTTTCCGTAAGATCGGTGCACATTATATTTCTTTTGTACAAAACAAATACATCAGCGGCAAAGTGGTGTAATGGTTAGCATCGCTGCCTTCTAAGCAGTTGATGCGAGTTCAATTCCCGGCCATCGCGAACTTTTTTTTTTAATTATTATTTTTTTGTTATAACTATTAATTATGATTTCTTCAACGTAGTATAAAATATTTGATTTCATTTGTTCGGTTAAAACGTGATTACTTTTAGTTCTTATTTTATGGGAATTTATTAGGCATCCCTCTGATTTAAATTTTCTAACAATTCTTTGTATGGTTCGAATACAAGGAATAGGTCTTTCCGGATTTTTACTGAAAATAAATCTCTCACAGTTCTTAAGCTGTTACCATTCTGATACCACATTAGAATTTCCACTTTTTCGTCTTTACTGTACATGGTTGTATAAAAAACGCAAGAAGACACTAAATAAAGACTAATTTTATTTTTTAACAGTGAATTAATTTGATGGTTTTGGTCACAGCATGCTTCAGTTGTCTGTATAGTTGGTGGCCTACATAATAGGCGTAATTGACGCGTTCTTTTTAAAAGTATACATAGGCAATGCATACTAAAAAGAAAAATTCCATGTATACTCCGACCACTTCCTAGTAAAGGGAATCTATAGACAACATTGTAAAAAGAGGTATAAGAATAACAGCAATAAGGCACAACAACAAAAATACCCGGGTGTAATATAGAAACACTGATACAAGATGATGACACAAAAATCAACTACCAGAACAAAATAAATAACATGTTAAATAACGGGGAAGAAAGGGAAGGAGCGAGAACGATAGAAGATAGGTGGCATGAAATAAAGGAAAGTGTGAAGAAGGCAGCAAGAGAAACCCTTGGTGAAAGACAGAAAAAGACATGGAATCAGTGGTATGATAAAGAATGCACACAAAAACAAAAAGAAGCAAGATAAAAGATGCTGCAAAGAGAAACAAGACAAACAGTTGAAAACTACCAAGACAAGAGAAGACAAGCACACTACATATGCAGAAGAAAGAAACGAGAATACGAACCAAACAGATACAAGCAATGGAAAGAGAATATCATCAAAAGAATAGTAGGAAATTTTGTAAAGACCTAAAAAAGAACAAAAGAGAATATCAAACAAGTACAAAATACATTAAAGATAAACAAGGGATGATGTTAGGAGACGAAGAAGAAATCATGAGTAGATGGGAGGAATTCTTTAAAGAAGAGTTAAACAGGGAAAATACTGAATAAGAAAAAGAAAATGAATAAAGACTGCCTGAGCACAGGCAATTATACGAACCCCATATAAACATCGAAGCTCCCACTCTCTAAGAAGTAAAAGATAATCAAAGCATTTAAAAATAACAAGGCACCAAAGCATTTAAAAATAACAAGGCACCAGAAGAGGACGTATTACACGCCGAGCTGATAAAATATGGTGGAGACAAAATGATGCAGAAAATACATACATTGCTTAAGGAAATATGGGAAAGAGAAGAGATGCCAAGGGAATGGAATAGTGTAGTGTATAAGATCATCACAAGGAGTATAGCAGAGAAAATGGAACAGTATATAGAACAAATGTTGGGAGATTACCAGAGTGGGTTCCGAAAAAATAGATCTACATCGGACCATATTTGCACAATAAGAAGAATCCTGGAGAAGTGTTATGAATACAACATAGATGTACATCAACTCTACATAGATTTCCGAAAAGTATATGCTAGTTTGAAGAGAGATTACCTGGAGGCATCAATGAGAGAATTGGGGATACTTGGTAAATTAATTAAAATGAAAATAATGACACTGCAATACAAGCGAAGTAAGGTAAGAATAAGGGGAGCCATGCCACAAGACTTTGAAATAAACAAAGGCCTCAGACAGGGAGACCCTCTATCAACATCCTTGTTTAATATTGTATTAGAGAAAGGCATTAGAGCTATAAGCTACAATTCCAGAGATTCGTTGTATAATAGATCAGTACAATATCTGAAGAGACGAAAGAAGGAGACAACAAGAACCAGAAACAATACAATTTGGGAACAAGAATTTCGAAAAAGTGGAGCGATTTAAGTATCTAGGAAGTATACTAACGGAAACAAAATACACCAAAGCGGATATAGCGGCAAGAACCTGTGCAGGGAACAGATATTATTACTCCTTACAAAAATACTTAAGTCACGCATGTTATCTAGAAATGCAAAACTGAAGATCTATAAGACCATAATAAGAGCCACAGTTACATATGCATCAGAGACGTGGGTATTGACAGAAGAGGATAAGAACAGGTTATTAATTTTCGAAAGGCCAATTCTAAGGAAAGTGTTTGGACTTATAAATGATGATGGTGTTTGGAGAATATGCATGAATCATGAATTGAAAGAACTATACAAAGAACCTGATAATGTGGCAATAATAAAAAGCCATAGGATAGTATGCTTGGGACACGTGCATAGAATGCAGCAAGGTAGAGCACCCAAAACAGCTTTAGAAAAGAAACCGGAGGGAAGACGCTCACGAGGGAGGCCTAGAAAGAGGTGGCTAGATGATGTGGAAGAGGATTTAAGACTAATTGGAGTACGAAGATGGAGAGGGAAAGCTGATGAAAGAAAGGAATGGCAGACCGTTGTGGAGCGAGCCAAGGCTCTTTGAAGAGCTGTGGTGCCAAGAAGAAGAAGAATTAAATCCATTTTTTGAAAATAAACTATCTAAACAAATCCTTCCCACTACACAACATCTTATTCTGCAGTACTTCAGAGTATTTTATGGCATTCATCATCCCAGAGACGACATGCAGTCGACCAACTTCTTCAGCAAACATGCACCCTAATGCCATAACAGAGGTTGGGTGTTTTATTGTTGTACGCATTTGATGGTGATTATTGAGGTCACAATCTCGTATCACTAATACAATTGCGTTCTTAGTTTGTTTCCTACTCGGTTGCAGAAACTCTTTCGATTTTGCTTTGGACAGGTTACCCATAAAAAAAAGTGTAAAGTGTAGTTATTGTGTTGGGAACTTAGTCTATCGCATACTACCCTCCTTGCGGTCTAATATATCTCACAGGTCCATCAGTGGCTCTTCAGCGCCGCTTTTGGCTAGTTCACCTGCGTTTCCGTTACCCTCAAACTCCCGGTGTCGTGGCACTCATTTCAGGATTATTTTGTTAAGTTCTACCAGTGTCATTAGTGTTTCGGAGCGTTTCTTTACTATCCTAGAGCGTACTACCAAGCTCTATAGAGAGCTTTCAGAACAGTTTGACTGTCGCACATAATATAGATGATTTTGTGTTCGTAATCTCTAGTTCCCATCATCCCATGGTAATGCTGCAGCCTTCCCCTGTTCTAGCTTCAAATGTCTCTGCTCCCGCGCCGCTGTTAGTTTTTCATTCATCTCTACCAATGTCTTCCATGAGGTTTTTCAGATCTTGCTTTTTCTCCTCCGCACCCCTTTCAGGAATATTTCTAAAAATCGTAGGCAGCGCTGATTCTATTTGAATGCAATTTTAGGATGCTAATTTCATTTATTGCTCTGAATATTTCAGTATGGTTTCCTCTTTTAGGGAAGATCGTCCTATATCAATGAATTTTTGTCCTGTAGGCTGCAACCAGACCCTGTGACGCCACCACAAGGTGTAATTGAGGGAGCTTTAGTAGCCTTTCCATTCTGTTCAGTTTGTTTTTCACTACTTTACTCCTGGTTTCATACGAGGGTTGCCTTTTATATTTCGGGATTGGGCAGCCCTAGTGCTGCCATCTGGCAAGTGACGTCGCTATCATAAAGTGTGACATTTTTGACGGTATACGTACTCGGAACGTTTTGACGTACAAGCGCTATTTATGTTGTTTACAGTAACTTGAAAAATTCATACCGGCCAAAAAACGGAATTAAATCGTGAACATTTTCGTGCGATTATTTTTTACAACTTTCGACGTGGATTAACTCAACAACAGTGCATCAATGAACTTAATTCGATTTTTAGCTATGAAGCACCATCAAGGACCAGTGTTTATCGATGGTTTATCGAATTCAACGTGGCCATAGTTCCCTCAACGACGAATTTCGTGATGGTCGTCCAAAATCGGTTGTTGTTCCGAAAAACATTGGTGCGGTCCGTGAACTGCTACTACAGGATCTTCATGTGACTTGTCGTGAGATTGAGGTATCCTTGGACATTAGTGGAACGGCATACATTCAATATTGCATGAACATTTGGCCGTAAAAAAGATTTGTTCGCGTTGGATCCCACATAATTTGACAATCGCTCAAAAACAAGCTCGTGTCAATTGGTTACAAGAAATGCTCAAAAAATTCGATCGGGGTAAAACATGTGTATGACATCGTGACAGATGACGAATTGTGGATCTACGCGTATGAGCCCGAAAGTACACAGCAGTCGACTGTATGGGTCTTCCAAGGCGAGCCAAACCCAACAAATCTCATTCGTGCTCGAAGCACTTCGAAGCAAATGGTCGCCGGTTTTCGGAAAAACTGGACATGTCTTAACCGCACCATTGGTGCAATGTAGAACGATCTATTCTGAATGGTACACAACCATTTGTTTGCCACAAGTCTTCGGAGAAATAAGGAAAACTAACCGCCGACAATGCGAGCTCTCACACATCGGCTTGAACAAGTGACTTTGTGAGCACTCAAAACGTCGATTTGATGAGTCATCCGCCGTATAGTCCTGATTTGACACCCAATGACTTCTTTTTATTCCCGAACATCAAAAATAAATTGCGTGGTCAACGTTTTTCGACGCCTAAAGAGAAGCGGTTGATGCGTTGAAAATGCATGTTTTGGAGATGGTTTTGTTCTCTAATCCCGAAATATAAAAGGCAACTCTCGTACCCAGATCAAAGAGAATTACTTCATTGTGGGTACCATTACTTTGGTGTAGATCCACAGGACCATTCTTGGTTTCAGACCCCACGTTTTACCTGTCCTGCAGACTCAAAGTGCCTGCGTAGCTTTATTTACAGTTCTTTCCAAATGGACATTGAAGGTCAATCTGGTGTCAAGAATGACTCCCAGATATTTAACCTCCAATTTTCTTTGCAGTTCTTCTACAATACAATAATAGGTAACTGATTATGGAATTTAGATGACAATGTCTTTTTGAATTTTTGTAAATAATTTCAAGATCACGGTAATCAGATAGTATTAATGATAACATATTTAAATCTGTTTTTCAGAATTATGTTAAAAAGTTATGTTAAATTCCAAAAAAGAATTACACACGTTGGTGATGTGAGACTTTTCACACCACTGTAGATCCAGACTTTCTTAATTTGGGCAGTGTTGATGATTTTTTTTGTAGAACGCTTGCATCCCAATTACATGAATGATGTTGGTATTAATAATATGTTGAGCATGTTAGCCATAAATACAATTGGACTTTTAGAAACCGAAAAACTATATAAAAATGCTAGTGAAATTTTATTAAAATTCTATATGCAGTTGGAAAGCTTAAAGAACACTATTGTAAGCATATTGATTGTTTTAAGGAATATTTGCCGTTTTTATAATATTATAAATGATTGCAGTGGTTACCAAATTTCCATCGACACAATTATAGTGAATGTGGTAAGTTCTTGTATTTCTGCAAAATATTCATAAAAGGCTATCGTGTTAAAGAAGCATGGAAAATTTTAAACCAACCTGGTAAGTTACAGTTTAAGCAAGCTGGATTTCTTAATGATTGATATGTATTATAGAATTAAGACTGATGCATAAAATGAACATGTGGACATTACATCGTAAAGATCCTTTTGACGGCCTGTTTAGGAACTTTATACTTGAAGATTTAATGTGTGTCAGTCTGCTCGTCGATACTAAATTTGCGAAAGTTGTAATACTAAATGTTTTACAGCATAAAGATCTAATGGCTACAAAAATGGGTAATTGAAAATTGTTTGTACTTAAATAATATTTATAATTTGGTGCTTTACAGATATATGGAAACATTTTAATAAACTTCTTTTCAACATGTTGAAGAGCAGCGAAATGTACATGGAAGATCTGAAAAATCTGCTAAAATATATATTGGGAGGATGGTATAAAAACTTAGAGAAACCCATTATGCGTAAATTACTTGTTCGTCTTGCATCGAAAATTTCTAAAATCGATGCACTGAAACTTTACAACAAATGTTGTAAGCAAAATTGCTATCCACATCTTCAAGTAAGTTATTATTACATAATTAGTTTTAGTTAAATAAATTTTGATTTTTTCAGGGATGTGAAAATGCCATTACTTTGAATTCTGATATGTCACTGGAAGAAATTGATATGACAGTAAACACATATCTCTACAAAAAAGCGAAAAATAATTTTGAATTAACTGATCTTATGTTATTTATAAATTTACCTAATGCTGTTACTACTAATGTTCCTCAATCGGAGATGGTATCACATTGTGATCATACCATAGAAGTTATGAAAAAAAATATATACAGTGTACTGGCAGGTGGTGTTTCTCATACTGCAGCTGTTAGTTATGCTAAAACGAAAGATCCATTCATTTTGATTGAAGCAAAAGATTTGGAAAACCGCTACAGGCATTACCAGAAAAACAATGGTAAATATACAACATAGTTTTTTACAGATTAGCAATGCCTTTTTTCTTATTTGAGAAATAACAGATATAAAATAAACAAATTTGCATAGCAGTAATAAGAAAAGTTATGAAACAAATGGTGTTATCAAGAAGAACGAGATTGTATTGAACTCTTAATTATTATGAACCGTTCTAGATCTTATAATAATAATAATAATAAAGGTTTATTTCAGTAACACTTAGATACAAGTTTATAAATTTTTCATATGTTATTTCAAGCTAACATCCACTGAAGGTGCAGTGCTCCTGTGCGTGTAAGTTAGCTACATGTCCTCTATAACAGTATATAAATATAAATAAAAATAAACAAGTAAAATAGATAGAGAGAACAGAAAAAAAAAACTGAATAAACTAGTATACCCTTAAATACAAGTTACTATAAAGATTAATATAAAAAGTATGTAATACATTATTAACTAAAAATTGCACAGTTAGGAACTGTTTAGTCTCGGTGACGATGAATAAGTTGTCTAGGGGTGTTGTTGAGCCATGCCTTTATTTGTTTTTTAATTCTTTTTATGTTTCCCGTTAGTGAGATTATTTCTGAGGGGAGCAAATTGTAATATTTTACTGCCAGGTAATCAAAACAACGTTGTCCAATAGCTTTTTCTTTTCTTGGCAGGTCTACTTCTTTCCTCCACTTTGCCCTTGTGTGTTAATGCTATGTTTTAAAGGTCTAAAGATATTGTTTTTTATGCTGTATATAAGAATGGTTTGACAGTGTAGTTGCTTTAAGTCCATTACTCTTGCCTCCTTAAAAAGTTCGTCAGTGGGATATCTGTGTTTTTTGCCGTGTATTATTTTTAATATCTTGTTTTGTAGTGTTTCCATGTACTTCAATTTATTATTGTATGCACCTCCCCAACTTATTATTCCATATTTCGCTATTGATTCGAACAGACTGTGGTATACTACTTTCATTTGCTTTGTGTTCAACACCTGTTTCAAAGTTTTGGATACATATATTAAGTATCTTAATTTATTTGTTGTTTTAAAAATGTGTTTGTCCCATTTTAGATGATTGTCGATCGTTACTCCTAAGTATTTCATGCTTGTAACAGGTTGTATTATATGTTCCTCTGTTTTGTTTCCTACTTTTCCAGTTTGTAATTTTATCGGCTCTAACTTAGGTATGCTATCTTCATAGCAACCGAAGGCAAGGTATTTGGTCTTATCCATGTTTATAGTAAGTATATTTTGTCTGAACCATTTGCATATGTTAGTCATATCATCAGCGACTATCTTAATTAAATTTTCCCATGTGTTGCTTTTATAGAATATAGCAGTATCATCTGCATAGGAAATAAGTATCTCTGTTTTTTTGATGCTCATAATATCATTTGTATATATTATAAATAATATCGGACCTAAGATCGTTCCTTGCGGGACTCCATATTCCACCGTTTGAGTATCACTCAAAGTATTGTTTATTCTTACCTGTTGAGATCTGTTTGTTAGGTAGCTTTCCAATATTTTGTGCACTTTACCCCTGAAACCAAGTTTGTATAATTTTTCTAGGAGACGTTAGGGCTGATGGTGTCGAAGGCTTTGGCAAGGTCCACGAAGATTGTTAACGCTGGTTTGCTTTTATCTAGTGCATCATATATGTGCCTAGTTAGAGTGGCGAGTGCATCGTCTGTTGATTTCCCCTTTTTAAATCCAAATTGCATGTCTGATAATAGCTTTACTTTGTTTACAAAGTCCATCATTCTCTTCTTTAAACATTTTTCAAATATTTTCGCAATATTGGAGATTAAGGATATAGGCCTGTAGTTTCCAAGAATGCTTAGATCGCCTGCTTTGTGGATTGGTATTATTACTGCTTTTTTAAAATGGCTGGGACATATTCCTGAGTCAAAGATGGTATTCACTAGATGGGTTATAGGTTTCGATATGTAGTTAATTAGTTCTTTTAATGTTCTTACAGAGATGTCATCTGGTCCTGCAGATTTTCCAATGTCCAGTCCAATGATGTACTGTTGAACCTCTTGTTCTTCTACCTCATTCAAATACATTGACTGTAAAGTTCCGTGTATTTGTTGAGACTTATCCTTTTCTGTTGTTTCCAGTCTCTCTGCTAGTTTTTTCCCAACGTTTGTGAAGTGATTGTTTAATTCGTTGGCTTTTTTTAGCATGAATTTATTTTTCTCTGTGTGCATCAAAAATGTCAAAATGTGTGCATATTATGTACTAAAGAACACTTCTGAGAGCATTAAATATACTGTACACATACTTAATATACAGTGGGTGACCAAATTATCAGAAAAGCTATACAAATTGATACAAAATAGTTTTTAAATAATGATGTATTAGAAATGTTTTTATTCATGAATTTTAACAAGATATTGTAATTACATGATATTTTCCTTAATATTGTGTTACATCTCCAGTTGCAGAGATTACAGCAGCAATACGACGGGAAATGCTTTCTAAGCATTTTTTCGCATTTTCTGGTTGTGATTCCAGATCTGTATCAGTTTTTTAATCAGCAGTTGTTTAGTTAATATTAATTCCTTGCAATTTTCCCTTGTCTAACTTCTAAAGTTCCCTATTGGGTTAAGGTCAGAAGAATATTCAGGCCAGGATAAACAATTATTTTTTTGTTTTTCCAGATAAGCAGACACATCCTTGGCATTGTGACATGATACTGAGTCGTGCATAAACGAAAGACTCATTATCTGGAAACCCTTCTTTAACTTGTGGTAACATTTTCTTCTCCAGAACATTGATATATTGATCATGGCGCATGGTTCCTTCAACTATATAAAGGAAATCATTGCCTTTTCTAGAAATTATGGACCATACCATGATTTTCAATGGACGTTTAACTCTCTACTGTGCAGTCCTTAGATAATTTTTCTCCGCACAGGGTTTAGCGATTTGTCTTTTGCCATAGCTGCGGAAAAAGACTATAAGTATTATTTTTGTTGATTTTTTAACGTTTTTGAAATATCCATCGTTTTGTTTTATGTTTTATTCTAGTATACATTTCATTTATAGGTATTTCCATAAGGTATCTACAAAAATGTTTATTTTTTAATTTTATCTATTATTTCTGCTTTGGTACCTATGTATTTTATGTGTTAGATATTAAGAAATAAAGCTTTTTATAGTAATATGTTGATAAGTGGTGTCTGTTTCAATTTACAAAACGGGTTAGGAAAAACCGGTCGACAGATGGTCTCTTTTTCGACCGTCGGCCGAAAACAGGCTTATTCCTGGCCGACTTAAGGCTATGTGGTACCCTGTTTAGCGACCCAGTAAAATCATTGTTTTTTCTTCATAAAATAGATGTTAACAACAAACGCCTACTAATACACGATCAATATTGGTTCTGTTTGGTGTTCACGAAAATTAAAGTTTAATTAACAGTAGTTTAGAAAGTAGGTAGAGTTTTAGCTATGATTTAGAGTAATTTTGGGCTTATAGTGTCTAGAATTAACCTGCACACTTACAGTACCATAATCTAGGGTATGACAAAATTATGAAACAAAATTCCAATGCTGAAGCCTTTTTTTTATTGATTTTAAAATCTCAGATTGAAAAAATATATCGAATAATGTAAATTACGGATCTCATTGTAACCCTATTATGTTAATATTTTGTCATACCCTGGTCATAATCCTTCACTTCTCAGTCCATGTTTTCAAAATACGCTTAAACATAGCTAAAAACTAATCGAATATTCTAGCATTAAATTAACAGAGAGGATAGTTTTAGAGAGAGATAGCTTGCATGACCAAATTCATTTTATACCTGGAAGTTGACAAGGAAAACCCTAAGTTACGATGCTTAGCAGTGATTACCGGAATAGTCCAAAGGTTTACACATCAGTCTGTTTTGCACCACAAAATGCTGGAAAGGAAATTTTATTCTCACACATTTTTCATGAGTTTATAGCTATTTTCGAATCATAAAAAACAAAAAATGCATTAAGTTGAAGCATTGATATTCCCGCTACAAGTTGTAGTGGCGAATTTGTCTTGCTTGCTTTCCCATTGTTTTTCTTAGCACATTTTCATTTTAGTTATTTACAACATCGAATAATCATTATCATTTCCATGAAATTGCACGTTAGAAGTAAACGAGCACCAAATATTCGGATGACTAACCCGAACCGAAATTAGGTACTGTTGTTTACTCAATATAAATACCAAGCTTAGACAAGGTAGTTAGTGTAATTTACATTTTCAGTCTAGTTCTTTTGCTTGATCAATTTAAGTACTGTTGACAATATTTTGATTTTCATTGTGGGTGTACGGTTTTCGTTATAATTTTTGTAACATGCGAAGTAGGTAGGTACTTGCATAGTTTGAATACGCGGAAAAGTGTCCAAAGCTCAACAACAGCGAGAAATACGAGCAAAAGTGCTCCACCTAATTAAAAATGCCAACACCGTTGCTGTAGATGCACACGTTCCCTATTTTTTAAAGTGAGTATAAAATTGAAATACTGCTGTGCATAATTTTCTTACTTTCCCGTACTATAGATAAGAGATATAAGGATTTCTTAATTTTGAAGGTAGATACGATTTATGGAAAGTGTTAATATGTGTTTCTTCGTCTACTTACTAGCACGAAGCATAATAGGAACCACCCTTGTTTGTGAGAGATGACATGGAAGTTTTAAATGTGTTACCTACATATGTATATACAGAAGGTTTTTATGTGCATTTTGTTTTCTATGTTTTCCGTAAAAGTTCACTAGTTTGCAAGGATTTTTGGTTAACTGCCAAATTTTAACACATTTTATTAAATTTTGCTATTTTAGTTTTCTGAATTTAATTTTCGAAATTTCAGTCTTCCAGATGAGGATCTACCAGATTTAGTTATAGAGACTGATGCAAATCCCGAAATTAATGTTACTGTAACAGGAAATCGTATCGTAGATATTGCACATTTCCTTTCGGAAGTAACGAAGCTATCGTCTCATGACAATACATGTACAATGGGAAAAATGAAATTTAGAAAGGAAACAAAACGTGGAATAATATCACTGTTTCATTACTATTGTGAAACATGTGAAAAAAACATTTCCATATCATCACAACCACCAACAAGTGCAATAAATGAGTCATTGGTTTGGGGTGCAACGTCTATTGGAATTGGTTATTCTCAATCCGAAGAATTTTTTTCGGTGATGAATATCGCGATGATGACTGGAAAGTTCTACAGAAAACTAGAAACAAATATTGGCAACGTGTGGGAAACTGAACTCCATTCTCAAATGGTCAAAGCTGCAGAAGAAGAAAAGAAACTCGCCAAGTCGTCACATAACTGTGACAGTTGATGGAGGTTGGGCGAAACGGTCCTACGGGCATGGTTTTTCATCTTTGTCGGGAGTAGCTTGCATCAATTAAAACCAAGATGCATGGAAACCATGCATCTTGGTGCTACCTTACGGTCGGTAGGAAGACCTTAGAAAAATTAGGATAGCTGCTGAAGTAGTGCCCATTCGCATTTACTATGCAAAGTGATTGTGTTTTGTCAGAACTACAATCGAAAAAAACTGATGTTTTTAAAACTGGTGGAACTTTTAATTAAGCAGGATTGAAGCAATGCTTTAAATTGGGTGACATATATTTTTTTGTTACCTTAAACACTCCATTCGTGATTCTAAGGCCGTTTTTATTTTTTGGTTGCAGTTTTGGGCGACTTGAAACAGGCAAGTTTATAAAAAGATAATTGGTGGACGCAGATATGTCAGTTATTCAACGGAAATTAAAAAAATCGCCGTAAATGAAGTTAAAAACGGAATATTAACTTACAAAGCCGCTTCCCAAAAATATCTTAAACCGTTTGCAACTAGGGGAGGAGTGGCATGATTGGGACACTTTTCTTATTTAACTTCCCAAAATTTCATTTTTGAAGTTCAATCAATAATTTTTATATGGCATGCCGCTTGAAAAGAATAGAACACAGTAATATTGTCAAAAAACTTTATTTTTTATTACGAACAGTATTAGAACCACTTAACAAAAAAGTGCATTTTGTCCCATTCAATAAACCGTGTGTATTGAATGGGACGACTACAAAATTATATAGAAATTAGATAGTTATAGATAAATAACGAAACAAAACTTAATTATTATTATCTCTGCATGTTTTTCGATCATATTTTCCGCAATTTCCCTAGAGAATTCTCTCAAATTTTGCTTCATATTTTTTTAAAGTCTAATTTAAATATCAATATTCCTTGTGTTCTTAGTGTTCCAGTATTCTTAAGAGGCTGTTTCAGGTTTTTCAATATTTTATCTTTTTCTACATCTGAAGTATCTTCCTTAGGTGAATACATAAACTTATTTGAATTTCCAAATCGTCTTAGGAATTTAACTTGAAACTCGTCATTTTCCAATTTTGTCCCATTCAAGACCTGAAAATTTGCCCCATTCAGCACTCATAACATCGTTTGAAAAAAAATAACATTTAAAATATTTACATTCACATTACAACTGTAGCACTCACCAGAATGTTTTATAGTCACTTGGGCTAAACTTGCACACAATTTCAAACACTTGATATTAAATACTCTGAAACACAACAGTTTTAAAGAATAGCTCGGTACTTTACTTGAATCACTGTCGAAGGTGAATTCAGTTTGAGTCGACGATGATGCAATTGAAACTACACAAAACATTTATTGTTGTGAACAATACATGTAGTGCCATCTACCTTTAATAGTAAAAAAAGAAAATAAAAAACCCCGTAAAGATATCTGCAATGTCCCATTCAATACTTGTCCCGTTCATGGCACTTCTCCCCTATATATAAGAAGGTGAAAAAGAAAAATCCTAAAAAATACGGGGGCCAAACTGTCCTTAATCCTGACAAGGAAAACTCTATCTTGAAGCTATTGTCATAGCTGCAGATTGGGGCGCTACCCATATGAAAAATCAGATGTAAAATATTTAGTGAAAGGGTAGGTATTTGGATAGAGCTGGCAGAAAAGAGAAAAAAATTCCCAACAATTTGCCAGGAAAGGACTGATGCGCATCTTTTTTATGCCGGTATAAAGGACAATTAAAGGTGCGTTTAGCGGTAAACATTAAAAGATCTCGGGCGGGCGTATCAACAGAAACATTAGATGATTTTTTTGGTAAATTAGCAATCTCACTTGAGTACATATGTTCCTGCAACAAATTTGGTAAACTATGATGACACAAATTTTGTCGACGATCTCGGGAAGCCTGAGGTGGTAGTACGAAGACACATGAAACATGCAGAAAAAGGCTGTGATGCAACAAACTCAGCTCTTTCTGTAATGTTTACTATAAGTGCATCCCCAGTGATGTTACATTGTATATAAATATGATAATTTATGGTCAACATGGACCAGAAAACTGTCAATACAATCCGAGCAAGAGCGACTAGTTTTTCAAAATCATCGTGGCTTACTTTAGACATCTTACTGGACCCAAGGCAATTATTGGCGATAATCTTGCAAGCCAACTATCTGCAGCAGTTATTAATAAATGCGACGAAGAAAACATAAAGCTTGGTGTTGCCTGTTTTCGACCAATCAAGATTGCTTGGGGAAAGGAGCTTGGAGTTTAGAAAAAATATAACCAGGGCTTATTACAAAAAGATCACTTTCCAAGGCTACTGAATAAGGCATTGAAGTCTATTTGTGGGATCGAGTTCTAAAAACATCAAGTCTGGTTTTGAAGCAACTGGACTGTATCCAATAAATCGTGACAGAGTGCTAAAAAAACTTCCACAGGAAGTGAACACTGAATCAACATCATCAATAACCGCAGAAACAATACAAGACATGTATAAGAAAACGCGATATAAAGACCCTAGTAGTAGAACTGTAAAACACAAGAAACTTAATGTTGCTCATGGAGAAAGTGTTACCGCCAATAAATCTGTAGACACCAATACCAGTTCTTCAAAACATACTGAAAAAATTATTAGTGACAGTGGCAGGGAAGAAGCTGAGATTCATGCAGATGAAGAAGATGCAAATATAAACCAAGAAGATATTAATATTAATCCAGGCCAAGAAAGAATTTATGAAATTCAGGACAATGTTAACCTAGACAACATCAGTCCTGGGCAAGTACTCAATACTTTTCTTTAAATTTGTACTCGAGTACTGTAAGTACTCAGTTCGAAGTACTCATGAGTACTTTTTTTGTTAATACTCGTTACTCGTACTCGTCATAATTCTCGCAAGTACTCGTAATAAGTACTCAATATATTTACGAGTATTTTTGCGAATATGTGATTCCCCTAATTCGGACATTAAATACAAAACCAGTTGAAGCTATAATATTTGATTTCTTATATATATATAACTGTGATCCCCCTGTGTACGTAAAAATTGAATGGGGATTTGATTTATTATTCATTTCCATTAAGTTCAGTTACAGAGTGACAGACCCACAGTGGCGGGTGACCCACAGTGTCAGTGTCCCAGTAGCAGTTGGCTTGCTTGAAGTGCATTATTATTAGATTTTAGTGTACAAAAAAAACTTTATCATGTCTAAGACTGACAGTAACAGTAAAGTTCTGCTTCTATGCGCGAACCTTATTCTACAGATTCAGACGCAGAATCCGTGCCACCCCGGCCATCAACAAGTGCTAAACCTAACACCAGTAATAGTGACAGTGAAGTTTTGTTTGGCATTCTTTTATTTTAAGGAAATTTTTGCAAAGCAAAATAATTATTCAAACCAAACTATTAATTGTAGCTGTCACCTGCCACTGTCACTGTCAGGCGAAAGTACTCGTGTGCTGTACTCGTAATTTTGCACCACGAGTTGCGAGTACTACTCGTTACTCGTATGTATTTAACTAATAAGTACTCTTAACGTTGTACTCATGAATACTTTAATAGAGTACTCGCAAAAAAAACTCGTGAGTAACCTCATTCAGTACTCGGCACAGGTCTGGACAACATATTTAAAATAGAAAAAGATGACGTGAATCTGGATCGAATACAAGAGGAGGATTTTCTTTTAGTGGATTTTACAAAAATTAAAAACAAGAGAGAATTATATAGGAAAAATTATTCCTAAAGGGAGAGGATACATAAAATGCAGCTACCTTAGGCCATAGAGCAATAAAGATTGCTCTATGCTTAGGCCAAGTTCTAAAATAAAAAATGGCTATGTTTTTCCATTTGTGTCGGATATGTTAGATAACATTTTTGAATTTAAAAAGATGTAACTACCTATTATTCTAAGAAGGGGAACTCTAAAATGTTTGAAATGATTGTTTATTAATAACAGTGTTTTGTATAACCTACCTAGTTTTAAAAAAATATTTTTCTGTTACATTTTTATGTACGTTTTATTAGAATAAACATGATTGCAAACTTATACATATTTTATTTTCGTTCTTGATAATAGCTTAGAAATGGTCAATATCGAGTTTTAAAATATTAATTCTGTTTCAAGTCGCCCCTTGTCGCGGGTGACTGGCGCAAATAACGTAAAATTAGTGGTTGTTTCAAGTCTCCCGAAATTGTGGTCGACTATTTTTTTCGCCCACTAAGAATTTTTAAAAAATATGTTTTGTGCTAAACATTTATCTTCTAGGTCACCTGCAAATTTCCCAATTGTTTCTTTGAGTCTAACTTACACTGGTTGGACTCTGCAGGCAAAAATAGGTCAAAAGTGTTATCAAGTCGCCCACAATGATGGTAGGTAGTTAGTTGAGTAGCATAGATCTTAATATTTTAGGTGATCCAACAGAAAGAAATTTAGTGGAATATCAGGTGACCTGGCTTGCTTGCTTGCTTTGAAAGAGCGAGATCTAGGACGCGGTTTTCCAAGCATCTCTATGCACTTAGGCCACATTTGGCCCATTGTACACCCTAACTAAGAATTTTTGCCTATCAGGACCTACGGCTTTACTTCTTATCCGACAGAAGGCGCATTTTCAGATTTTTCCCCGCTAGAAAAATTTCGCGAACCTTGGCCAGGTTCGATCCCGCGTCCCTCGGATCTAAAGGCAAATGCGCTAACCACTAGACCACCGAGGCCGGCGACCTGGCTGGCTACTCCACAGGACCTTAAACAAATCTACAGAACCAAAA
>JABXWE010031269.1:0-21088 GCA_014611495.1 Limonius californicus
GTGAACATTCAGAGACATATAGTTTCTTATGCATTCTACGGTAACCAATTTTTAAACAGAACTTTTAGAAAAGATCTAAGTAGTTTACAGTAGCTAGTAGCATAGTGTTTGGTATCTAAAATATAAATATATTATCAAATTAAAGTTAACTACTAATACATTCTGGGATTCCTTAAAATAGCCTTAATTACGTACAATTTCAATTTTAATTAAGCTTGTCTTCAACCAAATGTGCAACGTCAAACAAGATGTAGGTAGAAATAAAATATTATTTCAGTCGAAGTGTTGATTTGATGTAAGGTTTTTAAAGAAAACGTTTGTTCCCAGAAATGGCGTGGTTGTGTATCAACAACTACGTTTTATTAAGTACTTTATTTTACTGCCATTAATTAAAAATTAATGTTAGATAAATTATTTATGCGAGTTTTTTAAAACTTACTTCGCTTAAATGTGAACAGAATCAAATTATGTGATGAAGTGATTGTTCTAATGGGAATACGCACCAGTATCCAATTATACTATGTAAAATAAACCAAGACAAGCATATCTGATCTAGAATTCTGTGACTAATGAATATAAATTTCGTACAACATTAATTATTTCCGTTAATTATGCTGTAAGAATAAACTGCGTTGATAATCATCACACGTATAATTATTAAGTGGATAAATGTTTAATAATAAAATACACTAGTTGATCCTATCACATATAATCTGTACTCACATTTTGGCACAATCGTTTTACAATTCAATGTACATTGTGAGTTTGCTAAAACGAATCAACTTGACATCTCGGTTATTTAAACAATCTGAAAAATTATTGTTTTAGAGATTGTAGTACACATTGCCTCCTATGTACAGGTACTATAAAAAATATTAACGCCTGTTCCATTAGAAAATTTTTAAATATTTTATTTAATTGAACCTTTTGTGTTGTTCATTGATTGTAACATTGTTCTACATAGAGTCCTATTTTAAATCAATCAATTATATTATGGGTTTTCCTTAAATATTTAAAACATTTTTGTAGTTTTGATCTGTCAGTTCAAATTATGCCAAAATTAACGTAAAACTGAAAATGAAACAAAAGTCAATCTAGCTGAAATCACGTTTCGAGATAAACGAGTTGCGCCAATATTGTCTTCCCAGATACTTCGCATTTAAAATTTAGTTTGTGGCAATTGTTGTCGATTGCAGACATTAAGTCGTTAATATGTTCAATTTATATTATTTTTTAAAATAATTATAAATGCCGATTAAGGATGTATATTATTATATGAAATAATGACATTATGGAAAAATAGTCCAAATAAACTGATATGTAGAAGCGCTAGGTTTTCACACGTAAAACCCGATTTCGATTCCTGGCCGGAGGTAATTGGTTTTAAAAATTAGTTTTTTATGAATTGTTAGTGGTATTGTCTTTCTATTCGAGGTTTTGTTTTGTTTGTCAATAATAAACGTGCTCGTATTACCAGTAGGCTTTCACGAATCATTAGAAAATGGTAAAATAAAATTATTTTTTCTAAATAAGCATAATTAGATGAAAAATGAATAGTGCCATAACGCTAATAGAATACTAAGTTTGAAATTGAAAAGAAATAGACACAGAATACTGTTAATAGGGTTCTTCAAATCTTTTAAAAATTAATTTAAACTGAAAAAACTGAAGCACTGATGACTGCAATTGCTAAAGTATCTTTTTAAAAGACAGCAATGATGCAACTCTGCTATCCCGGTATGTGGTTTCAGCACAATTTTCTTTTGTTTCCTTTTCGATTTTACGTAAATAACACACTTATTTGAACTGACAGAACAAATTTACATTTGTTTAAATATTTTAGGAGAACTCTTAAAGGAAACGATTTTGAAAAATTCCGGCTTTACAGAGAATAAAGTTTCAAGTAATGACTAACACTAAACGTTTTAATTTTTATACACAATTTGTGAAAATTGCCTAACCCCCTTGGTATAGCGAACAAATATTTTTGTTAGTGCTTGTACATAGGGGGCACTGCTTATTACAATTGGTCTAAAGATACCTTCTTAATATATTAAATAGCCGGGGTATCGCGCTCATTCGTCTTAGCAGACTCGCCCTGTATATTTAAAACATACTATTTTTAGATGTTTTTCGTAATGGTATTTCTTTTTACGTTATTATTTATCGGATGTTATCGTAATAATGATTGTTAATAATTTTGTAGAAGAAAATTTTAGTAGATTGCAATTCTAATTCCGTATGAATTTCAGTTTCTGGAAGATTTTGCAAATCTCAACTTCATCAATTCTAGGTTAGCCGTATTGATGTTATTATGAATTTGTATCATACTACGAACATAGTTCCTTGTAAATATACTTACATGGTATTAAGATATCTATCGTTTGTCGCATTTTTTGAATAATACAGATTATTCGTAGTCGCCGTAGAAGTCGACGGGATGAATTGTTGAAAACGGGGGTTAGTACGAGGTCGCTTGTGAATTTCCTGTTCTTCACGCTCTTCTTCAATGGCTGTTTCGATATCGCTATTTCCATTTAACACATTTATGCTATTCTGTGTGAGATGTTCCATTTTTAAAACTTCGTATTTCTGGTCATCCTCTTCGTGATGGAAAACTTCGCTAAGTTCGTATTCTTTAATCTGTTTAATGCATTGAAGGGCATAAATGAGAGAGACATTATTGTGACGTGTATATTACCTTGAGAAACTGAAAAGTGGCAATAGGAGGAAGACGTTTCAGATACGGGTAGAAAAACGAGCCTGCAGGATGTGCAGGATAGTGAGCTGTGATGCGATACGCCACCCCCTGGGGCTCCGTCGGCCAGTTAGGAGCGGTAAATGTGAAGCCATTATCCGTACCCGCGTCGATAGGATCCACCTGGAGAGACCGCACATCAACTACGAACACCAACCTAAACCGCATATAATTTCTTACCTCAATAGTAATGCTGTCCAGCCAATTACCGTTCACGCATAGATCGAATCCATCGATGCCAATGAACCAGTCTGGTGATGGTACAATTCGAGACATAAGGGATACCTGCGATATTTGATAAACGTTAATTAAGTGGATTAAAAGGTCGGTGTATGTTTGGACTGATTGCAAATTACTTGTTCACGTTTATGTTAAACACCTTTGTATCCGATTTATCTACTATTCTAATACTCAAATATAACAATAAACATCTCGTAGATGTGTCACTGTAAAAATGTAAACTGTTTGTGCCGAATTTTCTTAAAATGTATAAGCAGCACTGGTCAAAACCACAATTTGAAATACAGATTTTCGAATGAGATTAACCTTGAAAAACAAACTGTATTTACATAAGCCGTATAGTTTACTACAAATGTAGTTGTTGCTACAGTAACAGTAATTTTTGCTCCAGACCACAAACCGTTTATTTCTGTATACATATTTAACTTAACAGCGATTATGATCTTCCCATAAGGTTATCAAAATCTTTCGTACCTGGTGAGTCTGGACGCATTCCTTACCGTTCTTTCAAAGATATATAACAAATTAGTGATGCACTATAGCGGTTAGCCATCGTTACATTGGGGTTTTGTATAATATATAGAAAGTATCAAAATTCAACTGTAAGACGGGGACCGATGGTGGGGTACATTCAAACTGCCCATCTTATATACTTTTTTTCCTCATTGGAACCGTTTTCGCATTACTTCAGAGGGGAGGGGGGCGTCCCTTACATACTATCCATTCATGCAACATGCACCCTAAACTTAACTAAGTGAAATACAGTCATCGCCTCAGCCGGGGTCCGATCGCGCGGTCGACCGAACCGCATTTCAGTGTGATCTCGACTGACAGCGCTTGCTTGCACTGCCCCATCGAGGTTCCTGACATCTTATATACTAAACATACTTATTCACATTCAGATCATGTTTGCAGAAAGCAAAACATACTGTAACATTTGAAAAACTTTCCATAGATTCAGTTACATTTGAAATGAATACTAGTTCAACTGATAATCGTAAGTATATCTTGTATCCGTGTTTAAGTGCTTTTAAACTATGATTTTGTTTATATTCCATTCTAACCGTTATTTATTATGTGTTGGAAATACGTCCTTATTGTACAGGAAAGATGTATCAAGTTGTAGCTCTACGAAAGTATTTATTCACTTTGAACATTGTTATTTTTCAAACAACTACAGCATCACGATGGGTAGACTCCATACAGCTATAATGCATCACTATTTATTGTAGTAAATAATTTAAACAATATGATTTATGTAAAGACACTGGCTATATTTTCCATAAGCAATTTTTATCGAGAATGTTGTTGATTATACGAAACAATCGACGTACGCCACAACGATAGAAAAAGATGTTCAGTATACGTAGAAAGGTATTAATATATACGGTGAATAACACAACCGTATCTGATGTTTCCTGTGACTTCGGATTTGGGTGGAAATGATGTTAACTTTTATATTTATAGAATATCATGTACATTTTTGAACAATCGATACAACATTAAATACTTTCGTTATTTTATTCTTATCAAAAACAACAACAAACAGACAATTTGAGTAGCTTCCGATTTAGACCGTCAACTATTATGTTTATAGAACATTCTGTATATTTATTAACCTACCAATATAATCTTCAATGCTTTCATTTATTTTTTTATTAAAAACTATCTAATACGCAAACAATTTAAGCGACTTCAGATTTAGGTGGAAATAACACTCTGTATATTGTCATACCTATTAACAGAACATTAACTACTTTCATTATTTTATTCCTATAAAAAACTGTCTAATATGCAGGCAATTTGAGTGCCTACAACTATGATATTTATAGAACACCCTGTATATTTTTTAACCTATCAATCAATAAAAGTTAATTCTTTTTAATGTTATTGAAACCTGCCTAATATTCAAAAGAGTTAACGAAAAACAGCTGTAATGTACAGTTGTACATTATGAAATATAATGGTATTTTTAAAATCGCCCAAATGTACGACACAGAACCAAAGATTTACAGAAATATGGCCTGAAATTAAGATATGTACTGCGCATATTTTTGAAACGTATTCCTTGTAGCGGAGATATGTACTTCGCATTTTCAGCCTCTGTCATTACTTTAACAGGAAAAATGTAAAACGTAAATACAGGGTGATATGCTAAACATGCACAAAAAACTTTAATCATTCATAACTGAGATTATTTAACACCTAAGTAAATTACAATTTTTTTTTTTGCACTGGTAGGGAAGTGTTGGCCTCCATTTTTTTAAATCAGTTAGTTAAAGTTTAATTAATTTTTTCTATTTCGGTTTTATAAAGCCGTTCTAAGCGCACTGTTTTAGCTTAAAAACAGTACGTTAAGGAGGCCTATAATCGTACTGTTTTTAGTTTGTTTTTTTACGATGTTGGTAGTTCGATTTGAATTTGAAAGTTTGAAATGTCAGTTTCAGCCATCTGTCAGTGCTGCCGTAAGTGTTTATAAAAACTCCCTAGTAATCGATTTGACGTAAAATTTTCTACATAAATTTATTTAAAATACTCTTAAACTTCCTCAATAGAAAAAATAGTATAAAAAACACGTTTCATAAGACCATTTGTCGTACTCGTCCGTTGAAAAACTCGACGCTTCGCGTCTCGTTTTTCAAACTTGAACTCGTACGTTAAGAAAAGGCCTTATGAAACTAGTTCTTTAATATACTATTTTATACTTTGCGTTTATAAGGCTTTCCTTACGAAACGCGAATGACGTCATTTGGATTTTATAATAATTTAAACATGTTTTTAGTTTGTTTTTTTACGATGTTGGTAGTTCGATTTGAATTTGAAAGTTTGAAATGTCAGTTTCAGCCACCTGTCAGTGAGTGCTGCCGTAAGTGTTTATAAAAACTCCCTAGTAATCGATTTGACGTAAAATTTTTAAGTAAAATTTTTTTTGAAAATATAAACGCAAAGTATAAAAAATAGTATAAAGAATTCGTTTTTTAAAGCATTTATAGGCACTCGTCCTTGAAAAACTCGCCGCTGCGCGGCTCGTTTTCTAAACATGGACTCGTGCTTTAAAACGTGCCTTAAAAAACTAATTCTTTAATATACTATTATTATTTCTTGTTCGATTGTGATAAACTTCGTCGGGAAAAATGTACATCTGAGTGTGAAAAATTGAGATAATCTGACTCAGAAGTAAAAGGTTTTTTTAAAAATGTGTAAATTCGGGATATCTTTGACAACGTTTAGAATAGAAATAGCAACTTAATTACAGACACCTAATTCCCATAATTTTCATTTCTGGGTCAGATCTCATCCACTTGTCACACTTAATTGTACACTTTTCCTGTAAATTAGGCTTGGAATGTTAGCTTTCCAAAACAATCCAGTTGATCAAAATTGTACAACATACAAAAAAAATATTTGCATTTTAGAGAATTTATGGAAAAAAGCTGAATCAATATAAGTATTTACTTCAAATATACCAGTGCTGACGTTGATTACGGTTCATAGGGGAAATACATGTGTTTGTGGAATTCTCCAACTTCCTGCTCCCCAAGTTGAAGAACGCACCCAAAACAGGGTGTACGCAGAAGGGCCGTTAATTTTCCAGAAATAATATCTTTTCTTATTTTTATAATACTAAATTAAACTATAAATGTGAAAAATGTGTACATGTAGTGTAGTAATATCACCAAATCCAATTCACGATTGCCGCCAGTGTGGGGTAGTGGTAAAGGATTCGCTTTGCAATACGATCTTCGGGAGTTCAATTCCTCCCTTCTACTTAACTCTTTTTAAATCTTTTTTGTAACTATTTTTTCTATAAATCCAATTGTGTTATTGGGTTTTGGGTTTCTTAAGAAACTAAATAATACAGTTTTATTTAACAGTTAAATTTACGGTTACACATTTAATAATAACAATGAAATCGTTTAATACTAATTATTAACGCTAACAAAAATTTAAATTAAATCAAATGTTCGAATGAATTACGATCTGCATTCAAAGAGTAACCCAAACCACTATAAAATTATCTCCGCACTTAACAAAGCGTTCTTGGTGTAATTTATCTACAGCATTCAATAATGTTGTATATTTAAAGAATAATAATAATACAATTGAATTTACAAATAGAAACATTTTTCGAGCGAATCCTTTACCACTACGCCACACTGACGGCAATCGTGTATCGGATTTAGTATTACTACACAACATGTATACATTTTTTCATATTTTTTCAAATTTATCACCAAATTTGGTAGTATAAAATTAAAAAATAGACGTAATCTCTGGAAAATTAACGTCACTTCTGCGTACACCTTGTTTTATGTGTGTTTTCAACTTGGGGGAGCAGGAAATTGAAGAATTCCACAAAAGCATGTATTTTTCCTATGGAGTGTACTCAAAGTCAGCACACGGTATATAGATTAATACAGTGTTTATAGATAGATATAATTGGGCAAAAGCATAAGTCAGAAATACGAATGTATAGCTAAGTAGCAGTAGATCTATTTTCTACAATGGTTTTTTTTTAATTAAAAAGGTAAACATTTGTTTAATATTTAAAAGCGTTACGGACAAGGCTGCAAGGAGAAATACTCTTCCCCAAATACATTTTGGTTATTCTCTAATAAACGGAATATATTAATACAGTAATTACAATTTATTGACTAATTTAAAAAAAAGTGAATTTAAATTTGAATTTGTATTATTTTGTATTGCAGCATTTGCTGCATTTCAGGCACAACAAGTTAAGCCACGTAGATTTAGATTTTTCACATATGTAAACTGTTGTTAACATTATACATACACGCTGATAAAGCTAGTAAATCAAAGTACACTAGCCAATAAGTTCTTCAAATGCACGTTGATATTTTATGATCGTTTAAAAGTGTGTGCATTTCATATCTGCGTTGGTTCTATTTTCTAACAATTTAAATATGAAACAGCTGCATTAATACAGAAAGCCAAATGAACACAGCAGAAAAATATTTTAAGTCTGGTTTCCTGTTGGATGACAGATATGCCTTTTGGTATTTCGAGCAGACATATTACAGATGACAGAGACAAATGAACAAACGCATTCCAAAACTGCAATAAATGTCAATTCCAATTGCTACAGTAGCGCATTGTTTTGTAGGATGAATTGATCTTCGAACTCCTTCATCGATGTCTGTAGAAAGCAGCAGTGTATTTAACCAAATATTGTCATCAAACTTGTTAGAATTAAATCCCTTATTGGGAATAACGTTATGAAGAACGCCATTTCAAAATAATTTCTTGGGGCGGATATGGTTTTATTTAGAATTTGCCAATATGTTTACCAAAATTTAGAGACTACAGCTACAGCTCAATTGAGAGGGCAATAAAATCATTGCATTTGTAAAATATTTAAGAAGTTCGTCAATATGTTTGTGTAATTTAGGTGAAATGTCACCTGTACGATCAAGTTTTAGAGAAAGAAATTACTAGATAGAAAAAAGGTCACGTTTTAGGTTTCAAATTTTAAACATACGTTTGGAGCTCTCACATCCGACATAGCGGGCATTGCTAATCATGTTAAGTGGCAAATTATTGTTAGCAGCTTTTAAATATAAAAAACCGCAAAAAATATCGAGCGAGTAAGCATAAAGAAGGAGAGTGAAAGGTGGCTAGCTAGATTAAGCGAAGGGGAAGGAACGTTTGACACAAAAGAAGTCGGGACGCGTGGGAGACTACAACTAGTTTCGTTTCGCCATGGACGCAGTTTCTACTATGGAAACGTAGAATTCCGCGTGCAGTAAAAGAAACACGTAAACCACGCAGCGGAGAATAAAAAGATCGTCGCATGCTTGTAGGTATCATCATCAACAGCGCTGCACATTAAATTGTAAGAATAGTAGAAAGAAAGTTAATTTGTTTTGTATTATGTCGATTAGGATGAGTTTTTTCAATTATACCTCGTGGAGATATTTCTGTACTCGGAAATGTTGCGTTATAGGAGTTTTAAAAATCGATACATATATTATTCAAACTATTGTGTTTCACTTCTCACCTTCAGCCCTCTACATTTTCTATTTATCTTCTAATTAATTCCAAATTTTGGTCAATTACACTACCATTTAAAAGAGCTACTTTTAAAATTTTTTAAATAATTTTACTGCAAACCACAACTCTACTGCAATCAAAAATAAATGCGAAAAATTGAAAAATCATAGTAGGCCTAGTTTTATCGAAAAAATTATTAAGAAAAGATAGTCGAAATTCAAACATTTTCGGTTGTTAATAATTAATAATATTATAATCTGATAAATGAATTTAAATTGCATTGTTTTAATAAAGAGCGTCATAGATAACAAAAAGTTTATAAACTTGCAATTAAGAGTTATAGTAATTATTTATAGAAAAGTAATAGTTATATGGATATGATGTACTTCATATTTATTTTACGATATAATCCAAAAATAAAAAATTTTCGACTCTAATTTGGATTTAGACTATTTTTGTGATTCTTAACAGTTTTTCTTAATATTTTTTTCGATTAAACTAGGCCTGCTATGATTTCATTGTTTCACATATATTTTTGATTGCAGTAGGCAGTAGGTACGTATTGGTTTGCAGTAAAATTAGTTATAAATTGTAAAACTTACTTTTAAAGGGTAATATAATTGAGCTTAATTTGAAATTGATCAAAAAATAAATAAAGAAGATCCAGGGGTGTGAAGGTGAGAAGTGAAACACACTGTATATACGCATGGTGAGTCTGCTAAGACGAATCTGCATAAAAAAAATTATTTTGAACAGGTTGCAATAGCCAGTACAGCCTATGTACAGACACTATCAAAAATATTTTTTTGGGTATTACACAGGCCGATTCATAATGTACAGAGGATACTGGAAGGGTAACTAAAAAATAACGTTTTTTTTCTTTAGAAACTTTTGACCAAAATCCAGTAATATGAAAGTTACAAGTTCAAATTCAATCAATTAATGAGTATTTGCTAGAAACTATGGTGATAACTTACGTTTTATTCAAATTGGGCTTATTTGAGAGTTAAGTGCGCAGATATTGAGTTAAAATTGATAAAAAAACATAAAAGTCACAGATATTAAAAATCATCTTAAAATGCTCAAAAACCGGTATCCACTTATTAAGGGCCGTTGATTGTCAAATAAAACTAGAATACACGAAGAAACAGAAAAAAACAAAACAAATTTTTTAAATGTCACTACATTTAAACATCAAAATTAAGACATTTAGTTACGTAATTAGTTTGGACAAATGGCTAATTACCGTAACGAGGAATATATGATTATTGTTTATGGAATAGCTAAAGAATTTAAGTGTTTTTTTGTATAATTTAATTTAAAGTAACAACAATAAATTTTTGTAAGAACTATGTTTTCATGGAAATTTGAAAACAATGATATTATCTTTAATTCTTACTTATTAATATCTGCGGTACTCAATAGTAGGCGTTAATTAATAAGAAATTGAACTTAATGTAACTTTCTGATTATTGGGTTTTGGTCAAAATTTTATAAAGAAGAAATCTTTATTTTGGCCAGCGCTAGCTACCCTTTCAGTCTCCTCCGTGCGTTATGAATCGCCTAGCTAGTGAAAGAAGAAATGAAACTATGCAAACAAATAAAAAAGGAAGATAAACGATGGGACATGTACTACGACAGTGATTACTAAAAACAACCATAGAAGGAAAAGTAGAAGGAACAAATCCAAAGGCAAGTTTCTCACATATAAGGATACAGTAAATAAATGCAACCATGAAATGAAAAAAGAAAACCTTGAATAGAGAAAAATAGGCTGCTGTCAGGTCTAAGGACTGAAAACTGAGGAGGAAGCTGTCTACAAAATTGATATTTTCAAATATATACTTTTAGTGTTGATCTTTACTTTAACAAATGTGAATTTGTCTGTCAGTTCAAATTCATGTGATATTTTAATGTAAAGTCCAAAATAAAGCAAAAGTATATCGCCTTATTGCCTATTACGATCTGTCCAAAAATAATTTTCTAATACTCCATATAACCAAAATATCAAGCTATTTTAAGAAAGATTTGTCACTTAAACAAAAGTAAGATACTTATGATTCCTGATATATAAGATTTCAAATTATAATGTAAGTGAATTATGACTTGTAAAATGTGTTGCATAACAACACTGTTTGTTCTGATCGGAAATCTTTTATGTTACGAATATTGCCTAACGACAATTTTCAATTTCTTCAATCCAATTAACCCGACCTTATTGCATTGTGCTGACATTTACAATTCGTTTGATGCTTTCTACAACCATTAGCACAAACAATTGATTCATATAAACATGTACGTACTCTTTTACTGTAGCGCACGTAGTCTCTTTGATTTCTAATACAGAAAACTACAGAAAATATGCTGTCCTATAAACAGAAAAAGGAAATGATGTATGCAAATTGAGCGTGTTTGTGTTTATGGTTATTCTGTTCTATCAATGACTTCTGATGATCTTTTAAAAAATTATATGTAAACTGTAAACATTCTTATATTCTAGCTAAAGATGTCTGTGTAAACATTCACATTATTTTCTAGTGATGTGAGCTGTAAACTGTTTTTTTTTATTTATAATTGCTACATCTCATGAGACTTTTACCCTGGAAATCAAACGCAATTCATTTTACAGACATATCTCAACTAAGGTGTATTTCGCATCTAACTGCGAAGTGTTGATTTCTATGAATTTTGTATAATTACGTATAACTTTCTTTTTGCATGTTTAACATTTAATTTATAAGTCCTCAGATGGAACAGTTTTTTAAGTGTAAGTAATAAATTTGTTTATTAACTGTTAGACAGAATATATTAATAACGAAAACTAAGATTTGAATCGTTTAAATAGGAGAGGTTTGTATGAGAACTATTATCTAACATTTTTCGTACTTTGTAAATGCATAAAAAAGTTATTATGATTCATTCTGTCATCCGAGTATATTAACATACATAATTCAAAATAATTGTTGAATAAGGATAGGAAAATGTCATAGAAATGCACAGGTTTTAGTAATTCAGCTGTAGTTATGTACAGTGTTGGGTAATATCAAGTCACATGTGTCTATGTAAAAGTGTATATGGTACCTAGTTATTTTAATAGCATACCATAACTGCTACATTTTGTATCTGTGTATATTTAGCAAAATTTATACTGTATTGTTTAGAGAAGAAAAAAGGGAAAATACGAATAGTTATTCATGTTATGAAAACTCTGTTTATTCAATCTAGTTCTAAGTTGCAGATGTCTTCATTGAAATAGGTGACGATATTTTGTAAAGTAAATTTAAACTTTTTGGACACTATGCATATTAAACTTATTGTTTTCGGAATTTTTTGTCGATACATATATTCCACCTGTAAGACACTGATAATTGTATTTTTAAGTATTACACAAAAATGTATGTACCTTTTCATTTGTTTAGCTGTTTCATTAAATATTGCACAGCAGATAGGCTGGAGACACTTATCTATAAATTGATATTGGTAGTATATAAAAGAGGTTTTATTCAACTCAATTTTTAAATATTTCAAGTATCAGTAGAAGTAAACTGGCAAGCATATCAAACAGGCATATCTGAACCATAATACTGCCTACAAAAATTTAGATATTGCAGTATTAGGTATGTGATATGTATTTTAGTTTGCTTATTTTTGGAAGGGTAGGCTGGCACTCTCCCATAAATCACCCTGTATGTCTAAGAGTTTCATAGCAATAATAATAATAGTAATAACAATTCACACTGAAGACCAAACGCGAACTGTTAAATATTTAACATAATAATGAACGGCTGCATGTGCAGAAATGAAAGTCAGTGTTTTGACGAAACATGAAAAATAATTGTCTGTGATAACAAATACAAGTATTAAACTGCCATTAAGCAGATGTGGTTGCAACTGTTACTATAATTTGACTGTATGTAAATGTACCCGGTCGCTTTTACTCTTAATTAATTGAAATATAAGGATATTGAAATTATTAAGTCTGCAATCAAATAAAATTGTCTACTTTTGTCCTTCTAAATAAAATAAAGAAGAGGCGTTTAAACAGGCACGATTATTTTGGAATTCAATAAAAATGATCAGAAACACAATTAGTCTTAATCAAGAAGTAACCAAAACGTACTTACACATTTTTAAATATCCGGTATCTCTATCTAGATGCACTGCAAAACAAGTATTTAGCCTCGTTATCAATTCTCTATTCTCTGTATCATTCTAGCTGTATCTATAACTAGATACAAAGTGTAAATACTGTTCATGTGTATATATGTATATACATATACATTATTTTGGTTTTAACAATAGAAAAGGGCCATATTTTGGATATGGTGCATTTTTCTTTATCCTAATGAACTTGGTTTATATAAAAAAGCAAAAAAGGTGTATTTTAATGTTTGTGTAGATACATTATAAAAAGAAAAACAGTATAAATGACGAACTTAACCTACGCTTCTGATATATGTATGTGGACTTAATTTAATGTATTTTTTACACTTTATTACAAACGACCATTCTTTAAGAACATAATGCACACGACCTCAATGTCAAAATTTATCTATTTTTTTACAGCCAGAACAATGCCAAACACTCAACAAATTACTTTGTCCTGTACTATAATTTTATACTGGCTGCAGATCGCTGTACAGCGTTTAGCTAAATGATCCTAAGACGCAGGAGGGACAAGAAAACGAATAGAATGGTTTGTCCATGTAAAAAATCAGATTTAATGTGTGATTGTGACAAAAGTTTGACGTTAGCAGTGCCGTAACTAGGCAGGGGCAACAGGGGCACAGGCACGGAGCCCAGATTGAACGGGGGTCCCAGGAAGGTATGTCATAAAAAATGGACATAATATTTTTAAAAAAGACCGAACAAATAAAACCTTACAACAGAAAAATATATCTATAGATCTTGCGACAAAAGTAATCAATGAACTACGTTGCACTTTACAAGGACTACGGGACGCAGGATTTGAACAAAATTTCGCGGAAGTAAAAAAATTAGTTTTAGCAATGAATATGGATATTGGATTTTCCAAACAAAGTAATAGGCGAGTTAAAGAAGAAAATAGTATGAATCCTGAAGATTTGTTTAGAATGCAAATGTTTTTGATGTTCTACTAGCTGAAGTAGACTGGCGTTATGAACAAATGAAAATTGACGATTTATCTTTTCTCTTTGGCTCATCTTTAGAAGCAATGAACTTTGAAGATTTACAAAAGGCGATGGCAGTTCTGTCGATAAAATACGAGAAAGATTTTTTAAGTTCTTTTAAAATTTGCCGCTCTATATGAATTAATTCCGTAATTTGATTGCCGCTCTATAGGATTTAAAACGTCATTTGAATTGCCGTTTGTATGTTAACAGTTTTGATTACTTTGCGTCTTTCTAAGTTTGAGTTATGTTGACAGTTGCTTTTTGTGTCGAAATTGCCGAGTATTGTTTTATTCGCGCTTGACCTAGGACGCTTCCGAGAACTCACGTGTCCCTTATTCTAAAACTTTTGCATCACATTTCGAAATAGGGCGCAATCTTTTTTTGGGGGGAAGTGTAGGTTCCCGTTGCGAAAGTTAGTCAGCCTTCCACCTTTAATGGCTCCGGTCTTCCCAAATTACATCTTCAGGGAAGGGCCGTAAATAAATCGAGTGCTGCAAGTGTCGGCTTGGGTTTTCGACGGGTATACCTGGTGTAATTTTCGTTTCGTAGTTTTACCATGGGGTGCAAACAGCACATCGACAATTGTCGGATATTATAGAAGTACGCTAGGATTTTAAACCCAAACAAGAGGCAAATCATTGCGAATTTGCCGATCGCCTTGCCGGATTAATTTCGAAGCCCAGCGCCTGTCCCTTTGCTCTACCATCGTTCGGAGAGTCCCGCCTATCGTTCAACGATTAACAGCCTGTTGAAATCAACGTATTTTCCTGCATACTCTGTATTTGTATGTGCATGAATTTTGCAAGCTTCATATATATAGGAGGAGGCACAATAAAGGTGAGTTCCATTCCCGTAAACTGTCGGCTTCTCAGCCTTCCACGAGGACCTACAATCAGCTGGATTTGGAAGGTGGCGCCCACAAATTTTGACTTACCCTGTACACAACTAAAGATTTCCTCCCATAAGCGATTTTCATGAACTCCCCCTATTCCTCTGAGCTAAGCTGTAAGCCGTATTCCACCTATCTGGTTACGGGTCGTCGGAAAAGCTCGATTGGCCCGTAACAATTTGGATGGTCACGAACTCGGTTGTGAAATTCAAAGTTTTTGAACTGATTTAAAACTTGAAATCTGCAACTCCCCTTGATATATTACAGGCCATTTATGACTTTGAATTAGTCGAGTCATTTCAAAATATCGTTGTTGCCCTACGGATATTGCTTACTCTTACCGTTTCTACCGCTTCATGTGAGAGGAGTTTTAGCAAATCAAAATTAATTAAAACGTATTTAAGATCAACCATCGCACAAGAAAGACTATCGAATCTGTCAATAATATCGATTGATATTGCCAAAGATATTAATTTTGATGGATTGATTGATGATTGAATGAAGGCTAGAAGAATTCAATTCAAATAAATTTTAAATCTATATTCATACATTTGGAGATTGTATCTGTTTTCTTGGCCACACACTCGGTTTATACACGTTTCAGATGATTATGAAACAATATCCGCAAATGAAATCTATTTCTGTTTGTTTCTATCACATTTAAATATACAATAATTAAATGTGGTAATTAAAATGTTTTGTGTTAGTGTTTTATCAAGACTCGGATAAATCATTAGGAAGCAGGAGTTCAAAATTATTGTTTTAGGGAAGAAGGCGAGCAACTTATATTTAATTCGTAATATATAGCGTTAGGGGGGGGGGTCCAATTATAAATTCTTGCCCAGGGCCTTCGCTTTTGGTGACATCTATTTTAAAAGCTTATTTTACCTATTCATTGCTAATATATCTTTATACAAAGTGTTTATGCTAATCAAACTTCACACAAAACATTGGTTGTATCTCGCAAAGGTTTGGAAAACCATGTTGATTAGTATTTTTCAATTTGCTTTTGATGCTACTTAAATATGCACAGTCACACGCACGGTGTTTGTACTGAAACTAACTAACTAATTCCTCCAAAACCCTTCATGAAAATCGTACTGTTTCAGTAAACGATCATAGCATTATTTCCAGAACACCATGTATATTTTATATTTTTGGATTTTGGATGTAATTTTGAGTCCGTGAATGAGACGGCACACATATAAAAACAACAAGAAACAAATTGTAATAGTTGTCAATTGTTTCCCTGTTTTCTTTCAAGTAATAACCGATCCCTTCTAAATATAGTATTTTGGACTTATCTCAATGCTTCTGCTGTTATTGCTCGCATTGTTTGGATTATTTTCTGAATATGGTTAATGTTAAATTCTGTATGTTATTGTTTAAGAACACTTGTAAATGTCATTAGCCTACACAAATCCTAGTTAGTTTTCTGTACATAAATATATAAATACAAAACTATTAGTTGGTTTGGTAACTCGCAAATATCAACTGAATGTAAATATATGAAGACTTCATTCAAATATTGAGTCATACTAGCTTCCAATTAATAGATGATGTTATAACTTTTAGGTTACCTTGACATGCTGCTTGTAGAAGAAGGGAATCCGACATTCTAAAGACTTTAAAAATCACGGGGGACCTACTGTTTAACGCTGACTCCGAACAGCGGAAAGTGTCTTTACAGAAGTTTCTTAGTTTCCGATTGTCGTTTCGAGGGGAAATGATATCTAATATCTCACAAATTATAGACGCGTTACAAAATAACGAATATCAGTCATGTAGATATTTGTCATAGACTCGGAGCAATAACCTGTTTTTGAGTAATTTTGGTGATATTTCTGTTGTAATATCAACTTCGAATGATTTCACGAAATCAATTTGTTCGCTGTATTGATGGTGTACGGTGAAGTAAAAACGATTCTTACCGAAAAAATTGACAAAAACTGGGTATCTAATAGCAAGTAGGAAGGAAACTGATTTGATAAAAGAAGTGCAGTATGCCACGCAAAAACGGCAGAAGAATAAGGCAATCAATTAAGCTAACAAAGATTGCGAGGTAGCCCTTGCAGAGCGAGTAAAGTAATGAGGGTATTCCGTGCGTGATGCCATTGGCGATCTGCACGCTGGACACGCGCTCGTGTCACTCCAGATCCAAGACTTTCCACTCGAGCGTCTTTTCAAGTATCTATATCATTTAAAGTGCGTGCACAATCGATAAGCGCACGGGAAACATAAAACAAGAGATAACATTCATTCACTTTGAAGTCATTACTTATTTACCCTCGAGTGGTTGCCGTCGACGAAGAATTCTGCTTCGGTGCGTCCAACGCCGGTGGAGATGGGCGGCGCATTGAACTCGTCGTAGATTCCACCTTCGCCTTGACTTTGCTCTTCCAGAATATCCGAACGGCCTGTTTCAGCGAAAGCTTTCACCCCCGACGAGGAACGCTGACCGAGCCGGAACAATGTAAACGATTTGTCGTGGCTGCGACCTGAAAACAAAATACGTGTCTCGTTTTTGAAAACTGTAAACCATAAAAGGAACACAAAAAAGGCACAACCGGCAAAATATTATTGAAATACATTTTAATATTTCAAGAAGATTTAGTATATAAATCTGTATAACTCCTGAAAACTGTTGTAAAAGGACGCAGTACATTTTCATTACATATTCATGAAGAAGGTCACTTTTCCCCTGTAATATACTAAAGAATGTTGCAAACAGTACAATAAAAAAGGGAAAATTATTTGGGATTATAGTCAATACTTTCATCAAATCCATCCAATTTGTTAGAACTACTTAATTGCAAGCTTTCACCTATTTTTTAAAATTTATGTTTAACGCAATGAAATAATATTTTATGTAATTATTTCTGCAGTACTAACTATATGCCATTATGTTATGGTATTTACTAAAAACTAGAATCGATTCTGTAGCTACAAATATGGGTTCCGCAACATTATTAGAATCGATTTTCGATAATATTAAACTAAAATGTTATTCTGCATTATCCTAGACACTAGCCACTGTTCTCTAGCTACACGAATCGATTCCGCGTCGTTAGAATCAATATTCGAGTATACTAAACTAATGTTATTATGCTATGTACTAGAAACCGTTCGAAGTTGAGAAGCGTAATCGAATCTTTAGCCACACTAATTGGTTCGCAACGTCAGTAGGATTGATATTCGTCTATACTAAACTAAATACTATTGTTATTTCATAACATTAGAAACTAGAAAAGGTTCTGGAATCGAGAAGCAGAATTGATACTGTAGCTACAAGTATGGGCTCCGCAACATTATTAGAATCGATTTTCGACAATATTAAACTAAATGCTATTATGCTATATGCTAGAGTGGCTAGACACTAGAAACGGTTCTGTAGCTACAGTAATCGATTCCGCAGCGTCATTAGAATCAATATTCGAGTATACTAAATTAATGTTGTTATGCTATGTACTAGAAACCGTTCGATGTAGAAAAACATAAACGAATCTCTAGCTACACGAAGAATCGGTTCCGTACGGTCTTTAGTGGGTTTTCAACTATATATACATAGATACTCGTTCTTTGATTTTAGTAGTCAAAACCACTTTCAAATCATATTTGATGCTATTGGCAATCGCACTCATGCGTAAACATCGTTTTGTTTTATTAAGATATAAAAGTCTATTTATAAATTGAGAATTAATTTCGAATTCTAGAAGATTGGAAAAGGAAAAATAAAAAAGCAGTCGCTGTTTGAAGCCTATGAATATTTCCAGCAATAAATTTTTAAGGTTTACGATGTTTACATTATTAAAGAGACCACTTCTAATCTCCTGCGGCTAACTGAAAGTTACATAAACTTTTCTATGGCGTCTGTGTTTTCTATTAAATACAAATGCTTGAAAGATTTTAGACATACGCTTCGAATATTTAAGAAAATATTTCCAAGTAGTATAACTGTAAGTAGTCACTACAGTGATATTTTGCTTATAGAATTTCTATGAAACTGCTTTAAAATCAGTATATAACAATTTTAACTTTATAATTGATCCACGAAATTTAATCAGTAAGCTTATAGTTTTAGAAAGAAAATTAATTTCTTTTTAAAATAATTAACTTCTAAGTACTTCTTTGTAGTGACAATAAAGGCTTAATCAGGATAAGACACTTAAAGTCGTAAAACTATTTTTGACCGAAGAATCGGATGTCAATCTTCGATTTTAAAATCGGTTTATGAATCTAATCTTGCTAAGTCGGCTTTTCTCAGTGTATTTGCTACCAAACTATATTTTTCTTTAAATGTACAACAGCATATATATATATTATATGTTTTATGTATTATATGTTTCATATATTATTATCATTTTCTACTTACTGCAGAATTGAATGTATATAACTCGGTCGATGAATCTCAGCGGTTAACAGTACTTGATATAAAGGTGTCGGTTGAAAAAATGCTGAGGGAGGGTGCAAACAAATCACGTTTGTATACAGAAATGATGACCTAACAAAGAGGCAGCATAGGCTGTTACAAGGGGAAAGTTTTATATGTATTTGGTGGAATAAAATATTTTGGTTGACGATTTGGCATAAACTAACAAGCATAAAAAACGTTATGTAACGTGCGATTTCGACGCACAGTGTATATTGCTGAGTTGTTTCAAATTTTGGTTCCGCGCATGTTAAGTTTCAATGTCAAGTGGAATTAGATTTCCTCGAGCCGCAGAATTAGTCTGATACCTGACAAGTGTGTACTAGATTTTTCACCGCGGTCCGTGTCGACCAAGGATTTATTCCTAATTTTGTTGAAAAGGTCTAGTTGAGGGAAATCTCTAGTGTTAGTGAGATCTTCCCTAGGTTTTTATCCAATTTATTACACCCTTGAAGAGGTCTACTAGTGCCGATTTACTTCTGTGGTAAGCTGCGGGAGTTTGATTCTTTCTTTTCTCTTTATTAAATCTCTTGAATTATGTAGGCAAAAAGAATTTTAGTAGCTGCGAAGAAATCTGAACATCTACAAACAGTTCGGAGCTGCTGAGAAATCGAATATCGACAACCATTTACATCCGGTTGGAAGTTTTATAATTACATCAAAGAATTCGGAAACAAATCGAGACGCTTTGTGGCCAGAAAATTGCAAGGTCAAGTTCAAACATGCGAGTGTGAGACCAGCTGCCAATACAGATGTGGAATTCTGCACCAAAAAGGTCTGTTTAAAATATTCCTTTACATTTTCGCACGTCAAGGATTTTGAAGGACATCCAGCATAATACGACCGCGTAATTTTTTCTTTGTACCGATTCAGATTATACAGTCATACCGAACAAATTTGTACAACTAATTATTTTATATATTTAATTCTTCTTACAGTTTATAACTTTTGTAAACGGTCCGCATATTTCGAGGTTCTGATTTAATTTTTGTTATTGACGCAGAAATTCAATGAGGGAGGATTTTGCGTGAACCACTATAATTTTTTTTATGCGCTTGTACCTCAATCATAGGTATTTATTCTAATTTACCTAATCGAGATCTCGTTTATCGTGAATTAGGCGTGTAACGTATTGAATTATTAATTTTGCGAGGCTAGTTAAGGCTTCTGGTTATTACTTGTATTATTGACGCATTATCGTTTTCCCCAGGTTTAAGTTAATCATTAGACGTATAATTAAATCAGACAGGGACGTTTGTGGTCTGTTCTTTATTAGAAAGATATTAATATATATTTATAACTGTGACCATTTTGGGGTCGATAATTTTGAGATATTGATTATATGTGGTCAAACATTTTTATATTTACCTGTAATTCAAATTACCATTTATTTATTATACTCGAAGATTACGTCAAGTATTTTGTTGTTTTATTGTGATTTAGAGTTATATGAAAGACTTTAGTGTTATCAGTAAGGTAAGTCCGCTTCCAGAAAGATTCCTGTTTATCTACGACATCTTCGAGAACAAGGGTTTAAATTTTAAACAGGTGGCGCCTAGGCTTATTTCGAACCAACCCTTCTTCGTCTGCAGTTAGTCGAACCCTTG
>JABXWE010031270.1:0-11386 GCA_014611495.1 Limonius californicus
CTACAATGGGAATTTTTTCTCCCGTGTATGTCGTTAAAGTATCATTTGTTTTTTCTATATTCTTTATATTGAATTCAGATTTCCTAAGTCTTTCATACGTTATAATATTGGCATTTGCTCCTGTATCAATTTTGAATGTTGTGAGTACATTTAATTTTTTATTTATTTGTAGGTCTATAGTACAATAGTTGTACTCCTGCGGTTTATTTACAACATTTATATTTATATAATCATTCCCTACATCTGATTGATAATCAATTATGCTATTATCAATTACATTAATTCTTTTATTTCTATTTCGACAAACATTTGCAAAGTGGTTAGGTATTTTACATATGTTACAATACTTTCCAAACGCTGGGCATTTATTAATTTGATGGTCTCTGCCACATTTGATACAGCCTCTGATTATTTTGATACCCTTACTTGCAAATGTTTGCGAATGCTGACCTGAATAGGACGTTCCTGCCCTGTTGTTTTGCTGCCTCCTGTTGGGTTGGTATGATTGCGCCCTGTAGTTGACATTAGACGTTGATGCATTGGCGGGAAAGTTTGTTGTCTTCTTTTTGACGGCGTCTATCTCGGTCGTTTTGAAGTTTGCACCGTTTGATGCCTGGCGATGTTCCTTCATGTCCTTGAGCTGCTGCCTGGACGTTTCAGTGATTATGCATGTTTCTACTGCTTTGTCCAACGTTGTTTTTTCAACCTCTTGTAGAAGTTTCTCCCTGACTGCTTCATCGTTTATTCCAATTATTAACATCGTTGTGGTTAATTCTTCAGTTAACTTTTTGTCTCCAAATTCACATTGCTGTGCTTGGTTTTTTAAATGGGTAATGAATTGTTCTAATTTCTCGGTCCCTTGACGATATGTAAAAAATTTATACCTTTCGTATGTTGTATTTTTCTTAGGCACGAAATGCTCATCGAATTTCTTCTTCAGTGTGGCAATTTTATCTTTTTCTCTCTCTTGAAAATTGAAAGAATTGAAAATATTTATGCATTCCTCACCCATGTGATGAAGTAACTGTTTGATGGTGATGGTAACAAATAATAAATTAATAAACACTAGCAATCAACAGAATGTTAAATATATTTACGACTGACGTTCATTTTATACATCAACATACAGAACATGTTAGATAGTCCCCGTCAACATCGATCTCATTTTGCATCGATTATGCTTACATCGAACAGTAACTGTGCACATTGTATTTTTTCGTCTTTCTTGTCCAATTCTGTTGCTGGTGCCTAAATTTCAAATCTTTGTTTCCACGTGCTCCAGTTTTCTGCCACATTTCCCGTTAATTTGAGGGCTTGTAAAGCTTTTCCTTCCATTTCTTCTTAATGTATTTCTTTGCTGTTTCTTATTTATTTATTTGTTTTTGCACTTCTGCTACACTTAATTAATTTCTGTTTTCTTTGTTCTTGTCTCGACTGCGCCATGTTATATTTGATTTTTAATGAAAGACGGTTGAGCTTGAACTGCACTTTATTAACCTAGGTTTCAACTGGAGACCACCAGTTGGTTATGCAACCAGGTTTACATGATAGCATTCATTTTACATATATAACAATCATCATCCATGCCTTCCTCGTCTGAGAGATCGTCGTACCTGTTATGGGTTGGAACAGGATTACTCAACCAGTAATTATTTAATTTTCCCTTAGAGACTGCCGGATCGTTTCTTGTTGTATTCTACTTTTTTCCATTCGCTTTCTTCCTGGGTTGGTAATGGTGGAAAATTGTTAGTTGATATGAAAGGCTAATATTGCTGGCTAGTAGACTGTGGTGTGTTTGGTATAGATAATTGATTGTAGTGCATTGTGTTTTGCATGTTCATAAACTGCATTGGCTGCGAGTACGCTACTGGCTGTATTCAGACATTTTGAAAATAAAAACTGAACTAAATGTTCTTGGACATACAGTTATCAATATATGGAACATAAAACATCGTGTCACAAAAATCTTTCTGCCTATGTTTTATGTAGACTTACAAACCAAAGATAACAACAAGGAGATTTATTACATAAAAATACTGCATAATTCTGTAGTCAAATTCGAAGCACCTCACGCCAAGAGGGAAATCCGCAGTGTGTAAAATGTCAAGGATTTGGACACACCAAGAATTTTCGTTATCGACCACCAAGATGCGTTAAATGCACGACAAGTCACTTAATCACCGACTGCCCAAGAAAGGAAAAAGTAATAAGGTAATTTGTGTGAACTGTGGAGGAAATCATCCGGGCAATTACCGAGGCTGTTTGGTCCATAAACAGCTATAACAAAAAATATACCCAGCCCTGCGAGTTAAAGGCAACGAAGCACCTACAAAGTTTGTGCAACATGAAATATCGTTTTCACAACAAGCAAGAATTAAATCTCAAGAACCTCAATTCATAACAAACCTAAGCCAACCAAATCAAATTGTAATGCAACAACAACCAAATGACATCAGCGAGATTAAAGATATGTTGAAGAAGCTAATGGAACAAATAGGACCTATGTTAAATCTGCTAACCACTGTCATCACAAAGCTGACCTAATGGCTGAGCTACTCAAACTAGCAATATGGAACGCCAACGGCTTGTGCCAGCGTGCACAAGAAATTAAGTATTTTCTAGAAATGCAGAAAATTGATGTAATGCTAATTTCGGAAACACATTTCACTGAAAAAAGTCACATTAAAATCCCAAACTTCTCTATTTTCAATACCAAGCACCCCGACGGAGCAGCACATGGCGGCACAACAGTGATTATTAGAACAAGTATCAAACACTATGAGCTAAAAAAATTACAATCATGATTATCTACAGGCCACTAACGTAGCCATTGAAGAGGGCACAGGATCTTTAACGGTATCCACAATATACTGCCCACCCAAACACAACAACAAACAGGAGCAATTCGAACCCTTCTTCAAAACACTAGGGAACAAATTTATATCTGCAGGCGATTACAATGCTAAGCATTCGCAGTGGGGTTCAAGGCTAACAACAACAAAAGGGAAAAAACTACTAGCAACAATGAACAACAATAATCTGCAGTGCTTATCAACAGGTCAACCTACATATTGGCCAACCGACCGTAGGAAAAGACCTGATGTTATTGATTTTTGCGTCACAAAAGGCATCAATGTGTAGATAACAGTGTAAAATTGAGTCGTCACTTGATCTCGCTTCTGACCACTCTCCTATAATGATAACAATTCACTCGCAAACTGTACAGAAGCTAAAGCAACCAACATTCTTCAGCAAAAATACTAACTGGGATGAATTCAAAACGCGTCATAAGTTTGGATATACCCTTAAAATCAGAGAGAGACCTTGAAAATGCGGTTGACCAACTCACCCAAGCCATACAGAAATCAGCTTGGCAAGCAACTCCTGATCAGAATACAACACAATTTACGGAAATGTGTCCAATAATAATTAAACAAAAGATAGCTGAAAAAATTAAGATTCGCAAAAGATGGCAACAAACAAGACTGCAAACTGACAAAAGGACATTTAATAAGGCAGCTAGAAACCTAAAAGAACTGATGCTCAAAATTAAAAACGAATATATTCAAGAGTACCTCAGCAATCTATCTGTCACAGCAGACACTGATCACTCGCTTTGGAAAGCCACAAGGAAAATTAAAGGACCACATTAACCAATAACATCCATTAAAGATGATGGAGGCAAATGGGAACGAAATGATAAAGAAAAAGCTTGTGTCTTTGCAAAACATCGTGAAAAGGTATTTAACCCATATCCAGCGATGAAAACAATCGAAGAGGAGAATGATATACATACTTCTCTAGAGACCCCGTTCCAAATGGACTTCCCCATCAAATGCTTTAAGCTGAAAGAAATTGAAAAAGTCATACTAACTGAAATCAACCCAAAAAAGCGCCGGGTTTTGATCTAATCACCGGCAAAGTGCTGCGAGAAACCATCTATAAATGTCTGAAACTTATAACAGCAATCTTCAACACCGTACTAAGGCTTAACCACTTTCCCAGCCTATTAATAGAAGGTAGCTCAAATTATGTTACACAAACCGGGGAAAAACGTATACGAAGCCACATCATACAGGCCTATAAGTCTCCTACCATTATTATCTAAGGTATTTGAAAATCTGTTCCTTAAAAGACTTAAACCGGTGTTAGCGCAAAAGAAAATCTACCAAATCATTAATTTGGATTTAGAAATCAACACGGGACGATCGAACAAGTTCACAGAATCGCCAAACAAAATAGCAACGATTTGGAATGCAAAAGATATTGTTCCGCTGCATTTCTGGATATAAGTCAGGCCTTCGATAAGGTATGGCACGAAGGCTTATTATACAAATTAAAAAATAACCTGCCACATTATTACTAGCAAGTGTTGAAGTCGTATCTAAAAAACCGTTGGTTTCTTATCAAACAATAAGAGGAATACACAGGAATACACGGAAATCCATCCCATCAACTCTGGTGTACCACAGGGTAGCGTTTTGGGGCCAGTGCTATATCTTATATACACGGCTGACCTACCAACTACTAGACTTACAACAGTAGCCACATTCGCCGATGTTAAGGCAGTACTATCCTCGCACACGAATGCTGCTGCTGCGTCAACAAATTTACCGAACAACTTAAACAAGAGTGCGGCCTGGCTAAAAAAATTGAGAATAAGAGCCAACGAAACAAAGTCTGCACACATAACCTTCACAATGAAAAAAGACTCAAGTTGCGCGGTAATGCTAAATAACTGCCAACTGCCTCAAACCGAAGATATAAAATACTTAGGAATTCATCTCGATCGAAGACTGACCTGGCGCAAGCATATTTTCACCAACCGAAAACAGTTCGGGATCAAACTCAGCAAAATATATTGCCGCATAGGCCGTAAGTCACAATTGACATTAGAAAATAAGCTATTTGTATACAAAACCATCTTGAATCCCGTGTGGACGTACGGAGTCCAATTGTGGGGAACTGCTAGCTCTTCAAATATTGAAATTCTCCAACGGTTCCAAAATAAAGTGTTAAGAGTAATCGTTAACGCCCCGTGGTATGTGCCGAATCACATAATCCAAAGTGACCTCCAAATAAAATTACTGCGCGAAGAAATTAAAAACTATTACGTGAAATACCAAGACCGAATAAATGTGCATCCAAATGAACTAGCCAAAACAGTTCTGGACAATACTAACGAAGTCAGGAGGCGCAAACCTTTTAAGCCCTCGGACCTTCCTAACAGGTTTAATTAAGTTTATCAATAACCGATAATCACTACTATAGTCGGGCAATATCATATTGCATGTAAATAATTGTATTATACATTAAATAATTACTAAGTAATGTATAAGGAAAAGAAAGCAATCAATGGACTGTTCTCTGCAAGACATTTAGCATTAATTATTATATCATTTATTTATTGTTTGTATATAACACATTGTAAATATAACGGAGAAAAAATAAAACGAGCTACTATTTAATACAAATGAACATAACAATTTCTATATTCTAAAGACGTCACTCCGTTGCCTAGTCTTTTTGCGCACACTCTAAAGGTCTGTTCCCACTCAGCAGGCTCCTGCCAGTAAGATTTTTGAAACAAGGAGAAAGCAGTTTCGTTGCTTATGTTTGGTGAATTCTGCAAAAATGCGGCAGCAGCCCGCAATTTATACATGCGCTACGCAACCAGAACATCACCTTCTGAAAAACTTAAAACTTTTTAAGAAACAAAGGTAAATCTCTTACCGCTGGAATATGTAGGGCCAGAAGGATTACAAACACGGCAAATGAACTAGATGTGTTAAACGCAATGCATTACTATATTCTTGCAAGTCAAAGAAATTTCAGCGCAAACGTTGGTATTACTAGAATTTTGGCAACAAAAGTAGATCATCCCTATCATATTGGCTTGGTAAAAGTAAAGTGCGTTGAGGTACTCTCCTGGGCACCGCGAAAACAGCGTGTTAGCGTAGATTTCTTGGTGTTACTTTGGTGGACGAACGGCATCGAAATGATCCTGAGAAAATTGCAATTTTGTAATTTATTTCAACTTTTTTTGGATCCTTTTTAAATTATGTATGGGTTAGCAATGAGGCAAATTCTCAAACATTGGTGAAGTAAACATACATAATTCCCACCACCAAGAGAATTCGCTTTGGATATGTAGTTCTCGTTTTCAGAGTTTTTCTTGTAAATGTTTAGTGTGGGTAACCATAGTTTTGGACCACACTTCTTCCATGAAAATTTAACTGGGTCACGTTACTTGCATTGCGACTAACATTTTACCTAGTTTGTTGGAAGATGACATTTTGGTATTGACATAATAGCTATGCTACTACCTAAAGTTCGATTATGTAACGTTACTTAGACTTGTTTACTGAAAGCAGCGAAAAAGCTCAAAGGAAAGCCGATATGGATCAACGAAGACTACTCTGCGGGAGTTCAGAAGCAAAAGAAAATACTAATTAGTCAAATGAAAAAAGAAAGAGAGTCAGGGAAGAGGGCTTTTGTAAGATACAACAAGCTCATAGTGGAGGGGGTAAGTTTCATAGTAGACCAGTTAATTAAACCAACAGCAGTCAATAACAATGTAAGCGAAAACAAAAAAGGAAGAACTGTGAGTGAACCCTCACCAGAAATGATAGGGAAGGATAATGATGAGCAGACGCATAAGATGACAAAAACTAGATACGGATAAGCTGGACGGATACCACGATGACGACCGCAATGTCAAACGGCAGAAGCAACAGAGAAAAAGAACAGGTAGAACTAACAATAAGGCTACAAAAGTAAATGAACTAGATCTAAGAGCAATACAATACATAGGATGCTGGAATGTACGAGATTAGTAAAACACACCAAATAGTGAATGAAATGTATAAATATCAGTTAAGAATAATAGGTCTGTCGGAAACTAGATGGACAGGATGTGGGGAAGTAAAGTTAATAAAGGATGCAACAGTCATTTACTCAGGAAGAAGGGAAGAAAACGCGAAACATGAAGAGGGAGTGGCCTTGATAATGGACAATAAAGCAAGGAAAGCCCTCATAGAATGGCAAGGAATCTCCGAAAGAATTATGTGGGCAAGATTCAAGGCGAGGTTCTTCAATATGATTATTGTAATGGTCTACGCACCAACAAACACCACCACACAAGAACAGAAAGACGTATTTTACGACGAGCTACAAAAAGTATACGATAATGTAAGGAAAAAATATAAAAGAGACATAAAGATCCTAATGTGTGATATCAATGCAAAAATTGGGAAAGAAAACATTGGCAGAGAAGAAGTAATGGGCAAAGAAGGAGTGGGGAAAATGAACGAAAATGGTGAGCTGTTCGTAAATTTCTGCGCTACTAACAATCTAATTATAGGCGGTAGCCTATTTAATCACAAAGCGATCCATAAGGTAACATGGACCTCACCCGCAGGTAGATACGAGAACCAGACAGACCATGTGGCAATAGACAGGAAATTTAGAACTATATTGATGGATGTAAGGGCTATGAGAGGTGCAGATATTGGATCAGACCATGCATTAGTTAGAGTAAAACTTCGAATTAAGTTAAAGAAAAACAACAGGAAAGAATGGAAAAGAATTAATTATAATACAAAGTGGCTTATGCAAGATTGTGAAATAAAGAAGCAATTCCAGGTGAAAATAAAAAATAAATATGAGAGCATACAAGATATAGAACAGATGCCAATCGAAAGGCTATGAGAAAGATATAAGGACATCATGGGGGAAACAACGAATGAAACGGTAGGCGTGTACAGGGAGAAAAGAAAGAAATGGATGTCAAAAGACACCTGGACTAAAATAGAAGAAAGAAAAACCATTAAGCAAAAAATACTAGCAGCAGATCAAAAAGACAAAGAAGAATTGGATAGAGCATATTGGGAAAAAGACAAACAGATAAAAGGAAGTGCAAGAAAAGACAAAAGAACATTCCAGGAAGAACTCCTAAATAAAGCAGAACAAGCAGCAAGTCTCAGTGATATGAAAACGTTATACGAAATTACACGCAAGCTGTCAGGTAGGAAAAGCTTCCCACCTACACAAATAAGAGACAAAAAAGGTAAATTACTTACCAATGACACAGATATTGTTAATAGATGGATTGAATATTTTAAAGAGATATATACAAATCAAGAAATAACCATAGAGGACATAAGAAGAGAAGACGCTGAAGCAGAAAAGATTGAATTTAACATTGACATCTCAGAAATCACAGAAGCGTAGATAAGAAATTCTATCAAAATATTAAAGAATGATAAAGCAGCAGGGCTAGATAATATACCGGGCGAATTAATTAAAGCGGGAGAAGAAACAACTACTAAAATACTGCACTGCTTATTCAGACCCCGCCGCTCGTATATTGACCATATATGTACCCTCAGAATAATTATCGAAGAAAGCCTAGAATGGAATAAAGAACTACATCTATGTTTTATAGATTTCGAAAAGGCATTCGACAAGATAATAAGATTGCAAATGTGGAAGATATTAGAGGACTTTGGCATACCGGACAAGATAATAAGGATCATCAAATTACTTTACAAGGATTATGGGGCTAGACTACGACATAACCATACAATAACAGAAAAGTTTACCGTTGAAACAGGAGTCAGACCAGGTTGCATCCTATCGCCACTACTATTCCTTATTGTAACAGATTGGCTAATGAAGAAGACAATGAAAAACAAAAATGAACTAACATGGCGATTTGGACAGTTCCTGGAAGAGTTGGAATTTGCAGACGACGTATGTCTAATAAACGAGAAAATAAAACATACACAAGCTAAACTGGAATCACTACAGACCACAACGAAAGAAATAGGGCTAAATATTAATTGGAATAAAACAAAAATTCTCAGCATAAATGGAAAGAATGAAAACATCATAGAAATAGAGAACAAAACGGTGGATAATACTGATCAAATGATGTACCTAGGCAGTATAGTGTCAAAAGAAAATGGCTATCAAAAAGACATTAAAAGCAGGATTAACAAGGCACGAGGGGCGTTTAATATATTAAGGAACATATGGATATCGAACCAAATGAACAGACAGACGAAAATAAGGATATTTAACTCTAATGTGAAAAGTGTGTTATCATACGGGTGCGGGTCATGGTCAACAAATAGGATGCAGGAAATTCAAACATTTGTCAACGGATGTCTGAGAAGAATTACAAATATCTACTGGCCCAATGTCATTTCAAATACTGATTTATGGACCCTCACACAACAAGAACCAATTGGAAGTACAATCAAAAAATGAAAATGGCAATGGATAGGTCACACATTACGGAAACCAAACGAGGACATTACAAGACAAACACTAGATTACAACATTAGAGGTAACAGAACTCCGGGGAGACCAAACAACACCTGGAAAAGATCGACAGAAAGACAAATTAAAGAACAAGTGAAAACATGGAATGAAATCAAAACGATCGCCCATGATAAAACCAGATGGAAAGACTTTATTAAACAAATGTGATTATTAAACTAAGGTGATTAAGACAAATAAACACACAGCTGTAAATCATAAAATCAATAAATTACAGATAAACCCACTCAACCAAACATTACAGTGTATAAAGTTCAAGTGTGAAAGTTTAACGCAATAAGAAGTGCAAGGTTGGCTACCTTGTACTTATATAAGCCAGCCATGGAAACGTCGCAAGACGCCCTTTGTTCCCTTGGAACCATAGGAAGGAAGAAAAAGAAGAGAGAGTTAGACTTGTTTATTTTTGTGACCCATTGTCCATCGTAGATTCGAACCCAAAGTAGCCGAGCTGAATTCGTAAATAAAACACCAGAAAAGTTCAAGACATTTATTAAAGAAAATACAAACTGCAGTCAATTGGTTTTACTTAACAGGGAATCTTTCCGTAGCGTATTTTCCCAAGTTGTTTGGTAGTTCGTCACACAAGAATAGCTGTATTGGGGCTGCTCCCACCGAGGCTGGGTTGTCCGGAATATTTCTACAATTTTCCCCACTTTCGCAAGGACTGCAGTGATCCCTACAATGGTTGTCATATTTTCTTAAGATAGGTACTTAAATAGTAAATATATTTCACCTGGTTAGATGGAAGGTCGGCTGTGATGTAGACATTTGCTTCTGGATGTAAAATCATTTTGTACAATCCTCATAAAGCAAACAGTGTTTAGGGGAAATTCGTTGTTCAGCAGTAGCCACCAGATTGCTTTTCAGCAACCAGATCGTCTAGTTCAAATATCATTTATTTATAATAATATTATTTGTTTTACTTGACCTGAGTCTTCAACCTACGGTGTAAGAATTTGTAAAAAATGTTTTGCATTTAAACGGTTTCTTTCTCTCCTGTATGAGTACTGACATGTCTTCGCAAGCTACCCTTGTGTGCACTTTCAAAGTCACATATATGGCACTTGAAGGGTTTCTCTCCTGTATGAGTGTTCATATGCTTTCGCAAGTTACGCTTGTCTGCACTTTCATAGTTACATATATTACATATGAAGGGTTTCTCTTCTCTATGAATGGGCATATGATTTTGCAAGCTACCATTGTGTGCACTTTCAAAGTCACATATATAACATTTGAAGGGTTTCTCTCCTGTATGAGTGTTCATATGACTTTGCAAGTTACGCTTGTGTGCACTTTCATAGTTACATATATTGCACTTGAAGGGTTTCTCTCCTGTGTGATTGCGCATATGACTTCGCAAGTTACCCTTCTGTGCACTTTCAAAGTCGCATATACTACATTTGAAGGGTTTCTCTCCTCTATGAATGGGCATATGGTTTTGCAAGCTACTCTTGTGTGCACTTTCAAAGTCACATAAATTGCACTTGAAGGGTTTCTCTCCTGTGTGAGTGCGCATATGACTTCGCAAGTTACCCTTTTGTGCACTTTCAAAATCACATACATTACATTTGTAGGGTTTCTCTCCTCTATGAATGGGCATATGCTTTCGCAAGCTACTCTTGTGTGCACATTCATAGTTACATATATTACACTTGTAGGGTTTCTCTCCTGTGTGAGTGCTCATATGCCTTTGCAAGTTACGCTTGTCTGCACTTTCATAGTTGCATGTATTACATTTGAAGGGTTTCTCTCCTGTGTGAGTGCTCATATGCCTTTGCAAGTTACGCTTGTCTGCACTTTCATAGTTACATGTATTACACTTGAACGGTTTCTCTAATGTGTGAGTGCTCATATGCCTTTGCAAGTTGCGCTTGTCTGCACTTGCATAGTTACATGTATTACACTTGAAGGGTTTCTCTCCTGTGTGACTGCTCATATGACTTTGCAAGTTACGCTTGTCTGTACTTTCATAGTTACATATATAACACTTGAAGGGTTTCTCTAGTGCATGAGTGCTCATATGCCTTTGCAAGTTACGCTT
>JABXWE010031271.1:0-26294 GCA_014611495.1 Limonius californicus
AATACACTACTTACTGGAATTATCAAAATGGGGGCAATACCTTGCATATACAGAAATCCTGTTTTAAATTGTTTATTGTAGTATTTTCTTAAATATTTTGTACTTATATGCAATTTATTGTAAAATCTGTATGATGTATTACATATGATACAATTTATTAATTCTAATCTATTATTTACTTTGGCCAATACTCACTATTTACTTCTAGTTTCATAGTATGTAATATTTTGAATATATACTTGTTCTGGTTTTAAGTACTTATTGCTAACTACTACTATTACTACTAGAATATTGTACTTTTACTACGTTCCCTTAATAAAAATACTATGCAGTACTGTTTTACAACATTGAACAATATTATGTCAAAACAAAGCAATTTTGTTTTTACTTTTAATGGGTTCAGATTTACACATGAACTTTATAAAGCACCAAAGGGGGGCTATAAACCGATTTATCTAAATTTATTCTGTCCTTGAAGTGTAACAGCACGCGATTTCTGAATCAGTCTTGGAATTATATCAAAAAGTCGATATCACATTTATTATTCAATGGACTATTCAGCAATTTCTGTGGAGTATTATGTGCTTTATGAAGGATTTAGCTAAGGAGTATAAACATTCATGGTTTACTGGAATTACACTACGTGATTTATTAGCTAAGATGAAAGTTGTTTCAGCGTTTTCTTTTGCTTTTTTCGCTATATCATTTCTACTAAATACTGTTTTGTATTCGCTATTTAACCCTTGTGTATGTAAACATAATAAATATAATTTTTTCTGTTGTAAATGGTTATACTTATTTGAATTAAACGACAATTGTAGTGTTTAGACTTTTTACTCACCATCTTTAATTAATGTAAATTTTCGATAATAAATTTCACGAAGAAGATACGTTGTCAATAATGATTTTTTCCTTTTCATCATCAATTCTACTGTTGCAGAATTTATGAGAAAAAACACACACAAGTATTTCTCCTCCATCATACGAGGAGTGTTCCGATTTAAACGGAGATGTTTAAATTGAAACAACATGTGAGGACAATTTAAAAAATTAAATAATTTAAATATTGGCTGTGTTAGGCCACGGTGATTATCCACTATAAATATTATATAATTAAATAATTATATTGTTGAAGTATACGTAGCTTCTGCCGGCTTTCAATAACATCTGGAGAGATTATGCTATATATCCCATGAAGTTTTATATGTGTTTACCCAAATGGTTACGTACTTGTTTTTATATATGGTTTATACGCACAGGCTCTTACTGTTATTATACAAGATTGGTGTATCTATGTAAATAGTTATTGAAAACAGTAGCGCAGTGAATATAACTAGATATATGAATACTTAATGTGTGTAGCATGTATAATCATTATTCATCTAGCAATCATTTGGGCTGTAATCAGCTGGCAGAGATGGTCTCGTAAAGGCACCTACGTTGAATTATTATTATTATTATTAATGTTACATTACTGCCAGAATGCCATCGGCTGACTGTTACACGGCGGATTGGCCAACTATCGCATCCGCTGTTTGTTTACCCAGAAACTCCATAAATAAATTATTGAACTTTAAAATTCAGTAGAGTTTATACGCCCCCCGTAAAGTTAACAGAAGGCTGGACTCTTGTTAACATATCCAAGGCAATTATTTCCCTATATTATATTGACAGTAACAATTCGGTGTGGGAAAGTTCTCTTCGATGTAGCATGGAATAGCTCATAATAATCAACAATCTTACAACGTAAAACTGAAGAAAAAGATAATGCCTTTAATCAGAAAGACATAGTATTTTGAATTGTTTACAAATTGCTTCTTGGGAGAGAGAGAGAGAGAGAGATCAATTTTTCGATTCAATTGTGACAATTGGTAAAATCTGGTTAAGATATTTTACTCCTGAGTCAAAAGGTTCACGCATGCGGTGGTCCTACTACAAAGCCAAAAACTGTGTTGTCAGCTGGTAAAGTGATGATAACATTTCTTTTTGCGATTTTATTGTTGATTTATTTACAAAACATCGTATTCAGACTATCATTAGACACTTTTGTGCGACAAAGTTCCGCAGGCGTTCTTGAACAAACGGAAGAGAAGACAAAGTACTATTTGCGTTATCTAAGACAATGCTCGCTGTCATACCGCTACAAGAACAATTGAAACCATAAATAAACTGCAGTAAGATCTTCTTCCGCATGCAGCATACAATCCTGATCTTACTCGCGCCTACGATTTTTATTTGTTTGACCCACTACAACAATTTTTAGCCGAGAAAGGATTTCACTCAAATTGCGATGTTATCCAAGTTGTTCAAGAGAGGATACGCAAGCAACCCGAAGACCTTTGCCAGGACGCTACATCGAAAAGTAATACAGTTTTCATTGTAATGATGAAATATCCTTTTCTTTATAAATAAATGCCTGTTTAGATTTAAACACTCTCCGTAGTCTTCTTACAGAAGCGGTATTATACGGTACTTCAAAATATGTAATGAAGAAGATTTACATATATGGCTATAATAAAGAAGTGATCATTATGATTCAATTTCCCATCGTATAATATCTTTCTTTCCTTGAAGGAAATGTTTTAGATTTAGAAGAAACGTTTTGCGGATGGAATATGGAGAAAGCTGAGCGAGAGTTGTCGGAATCCAAAAAATACCATTACCACCCATTGTAATAGTTCGTTTTGACGAAAATACGATTTTTTATGGAAAATACATGGCGGGCAATCCATACATTATTATATGCTAAAATTATTAAATTTTTGCAATACCCTGTAGAAAAATTGGTGTTAGTTTTGAATAACAGTTTCCTACACATAGAAGCCTAATTGAATGTAAACTAAAAAAGAAAACATATATAGCTTTGAGATAGACATTCAGGTTTATTTTTGGCATAGCCATTTGAATTCAATCAGTAGGATTCTGGAAGTAAGATAATTGACATTTCAAGTGGAATGTTATATCTATTAGTCACACTTCCCTGAATACATAAGTGTTCAATAATTAAAAGCAGTATTTAAATTTAGGAAGGAAACTTCACATTATGCAATTTCCTAAAATTAGTATTTCTTACAACCTTAACATGAATTACAAAAACTATAAATGGCAAAACTTGATCAATGTTAAAGGAATTTACATTTGCTATCGTTCTTGTGTAAAAAATGAGAGCAACGCCTGGAATTTCCCATACTTAGAATAGTCTCTGCATATTTACAGTTGTATACATATTTGCATTCACATTCCACTATCTCATCAGATCATAATGTTCCCACCTTTGAAGGACATCAAAATCAACAGGGTGTGCAAAATACGGTGCTCAAGCTTGCTGGTACGTGGGGTATTCAGGAACTCCTAGAAGACTATTTAAAACAACCAGAAGATTTCGAAACATTTTCTGGCAGAGTTTGGGAAATTTAAATCCATTTATTTGTGTAGCAATGTTTAAATACAGTGTCAGAATTAACTAAATTTAGGTATATGAAAATCGTTTTTTTTTATATTATTATTTACCTCCATGGTTTTGCAGTATTTAAGGAAATACCCAATTTCTGTGAAACTAGCTTAAAATTAAACATGGCAACGTCCTGTGGCACAGTAAAATTGTTCCTTTGCAACCTAATGCATCAACAACCGTAGCAATGTTGCCAGGATGTTAAAAATATATAAATAAATAAGATTGGTAAAATTACTTGAATATTTTTATAACGATTTGGTTCGCCTTTTATGTATGTACATCCCCTATACATATATACCACCTCACAAATGCGTAATTTCGTTTAAATTTATGGAACAACGTCTACTCCCAAAGATCTTTACAAAAAACCATGCCCAATAGTATGTGATGTTCGACAAACACGCAGAAATAAGCCAAGTTATGATTGAACTAGGAGCGAGTGCGGCTTATGCGACGACAATGAGCATAACAAAAGCTGCTATATTTTGTAATAGACCTAATATGAAAAAATAACTGGCTAATAATAAGAATAGTTTTTCAAAGTTAGCTTCTTGTAAATTGAACTTCTGGACCTTTTTTGTAATTTTTTATTTTTTTAAGGAATCATGGTGTTGCCAAGTTGCCATTATTTCCATCCCACCCAGCTTACCCTGGCTGTGCCCGTTTCATGCTATTCACAGATTTAACATGCCCCACCCTTGAAAAACCCCATGACCCAACTATAACTATGAAGCCACAAACACCCTGAGAAAGTGCAATACTCAAGATTCGAACCTGCGCTACTTTGGTAGAACAACTCCGAAGCCAAGCGCTGCGGCCACTACGCTATCCCATAGGACCTTTTAAATATCATTACATTAATTCAACACAACTACTTTCGAGACAACTGAACAACCCGTTGTAAGTAATATGAAAATAAGCTTCATACGTTTAAAAATTCCTCACAAAAAGAGTTTCACTAATAAACACAAAAAAGGGTTTTCTTGACCATTGTGACTTATCCAGATAATGTAATCATAATTTCGAAAAATAGTTCTTAGAAAACCTTGAAAATTTAAACGTACTAAACTTTAAAAATAGTTATAGTCTCAAAAAATATTTATAAAACAAAATTCTAATGCTTGAGGACTATTATGGTTACTCAAAGAATAAGGGTAGTAAGTGCAGTATAGCGGCCAACGATGGTACGTTTCGACACAGAGATGTATATGAGGTTTCCAATATTATCTGAAATAATACGAAAACGATTTGGTTGTTAACTGATGCTGTTGCTATAGAGTTGCGTAATATATGGTTACCACCCATGTTTTACTTACAGCTCATTTTTACTCACCGCCCATTTTTTACCCACCGCCCATTTTTTACCCACCGCCCATTTTTTACCCACCGCCCATTTTTCAGTCACCGCCCTTTTATACTCCCGCCCATTTATACTCACCGCCAATTTTTTACTCGCCACTCATATTTTATTTTAGCCCATTTTTTACTCGCCGCCCATTTTTTACTGGCCGCTCAATCTTTACTCGCGGCCTCATTTTTACTCGCCGCTGAATTTTTACTCACCGCCCAATTTTTACTACCGCCCATTTTTTACCAACTGCACTTTTTTTACTCACCACCCATTTTTAATTTATCGCCCAATTTTATACTGACCGCCCAATTTTTATCTACACGCAAACCCATTCTTACTCGCCACTCAGTTTTTTCTCACTGCCCATTATTTACTTACTGCCCATTTTTTACTATCGCCGATTTCGTACTCACCGCCCATTATTTACTCACCGCCTATTTTTTACTCATAGCCCATTTTTTACTGATCGCCCATTTTTTCGCACCGGACATTTTTTACTACAGCCCGTGGGTTTCTTGTGCAATATAACGTCTTGCGTCCACAGCAACCAAAGCTTCGACGGTACACAACAACGTACTACCTTCGAAACAGAATGAGCAAACGGGTGAAAATGCCGTATTGGAAAAAATTATTTAAACCACGGCTTGCTATAATTGGTACTGCTATCTGAATATTATTTTCAATAACGTACTACTATTTCCTCAATTATTTATATGTATATAATTTTCTTTAAGCAAGTGTTCCTATTTAAACATAGCCATTAAATAAAATATTGCAAAATCCGAGGCAGAGAACGAGGCATGAAACCCTTAAAAACGTTGTTAATCAAAATTTTTTGATGCAGTATCAGAAACAGGTATGCCATTTTCGACGTAGTCCTCATTACGTTCTATTCACGTCCTCCACCATTTTGGAAGCCCTTGAATACCCAAAGAAAAAAATTTTTTTGGTCGTGCTCTGCCTGAATCACTTCATCATTGCTCTGAAATTTCACCCACCTAATGCCTCTTTGCATGGACTACAAACATAGTAATCGCTTAGGCCGAGGTCAGGGGAATAACTAGGATGTGGTAGACACTCAAACTTCAAATCTTGGATGGTTGCCACCGTTGAACGTGCAGTATGTGGCCGCGCGTTGTGCTACAAAACAATGCCTGAACTCAGAAATCTGCGCCTTTTTGTTCTGATGGTAGGCTTGAGACGGTTCTTTAGCAGTTCTGAGTATGGTACACTAGCAAAAGTAACCCCATTAGGCATGTTCTCCTACAAAATTAACCCTCTTGCATCCCAAAAAAGCGTCACATAAACTTTCGTGCCGAGCGCTATGTGTGCAAAATTCTTTGGGTTGTGGTTGCTTGCTCTCTTGGTTGCGGGTTGATGATAATGCACCCAAGACCCATCCATAGTCATACTCCTTGCCAGAACGGCATCTCCTACTTCATATAGTCGCAAAAGTTCAACACGTCATTGCTTCAATTCTGGAGTCGATTGCTTTGGCACCCTTGCTGATACTTTATAGAATTGCAAGATGTTAGGCATAATGTGATGCACAGAACCACGGCTCATATTCATAACTTTAGCGATTTCATCAAGGATACCCCGACGATTTTCTATCATCAAGGTTTCAACTGCCGTAGTCGAGTGAGGCGTCACAACACGTTTTCTTGAACAGATCGGGGAGAATCAGCTTCGGAAATCACCCCGCTTTTAAACTTGTTGCTCCATTCATACACTTGTTGGAATGACCAACATGAATTTCCATATTGTGGCTTCATTCTATGACGGACATCAATGGGTTTCACCCGTTCACTGTGCAAGAAACGAATAACAGGACGTTGCTCCTCCCTGGTGGAGTGCTCTAGTGGAATTACCATTTTTAAATATTTTCAGTTGTCGCTATGATATTTCAATAGCAAGGCCTCCTACATCTCAAAAATAATATTTCTGCCAACTTGTGAGGCAAAGTTCCGTTAGGTACGTGTTTATGGCACTTTTAAGGTTTTAATTTGACTCGTATATTGTTGGCACTCGATTACGAAACAGATAACATTCAATCTTTGCATTGTGTATACAAACACCTTCCTCAGGAACATCATTGTTGCAGAGTTACAAGCTGCTAACCATCCTCTAACGTTGCGAGTGGAATAGCAAATTTTAAACATTTTTAAAATTCAAATGGATATCTTATGCTCACTATAGAAAGTAACCTTCCGGTTAGTAATTTTGTAGGTAATGAGTTACCGTTAATATTAGATTTATTTTGGAATTCCAACACAATAAGACAATAAATGTTTATAATGGAGATATAGAGTACAGTTTAATTGAAAACCCTAAAAGATAACAGTGACAATTTAAATAAAATTATAATATCTTCTATAATAATCGGGTTGTTAAAGTCAAGAATGACAAGTATTTAGGTTAAGCAGCCGTAGATCAATGAACCATTATGGATGTTCCATCTTTTTTTAGCATACAGCTGTAAGCCCCGTTAAAATACTGTCACATATGTAACATCCGCTGAACCTGCTGTAAGTAAGGATTTGCTAACTACAAACAAACAATAGGTGTATTCCGTTTACAGTTAAATTATACTGTTACTAATGAAATCATATTATTATAATGCGTTCTCCGTCCCACTCATCCACCACTGTTTCTATTATCCTCCAGCATGATTCGCATTTTATTTCCATCTTCAATTAATTTCACAAATCCTTTAAAGGAAAGCAAATAACAGTAATAACCGGCAAGTAAACACACATTGCGCAAATAGAATTTTCCTATGTAAGGTATCCCATTGAAAATGTGTTCAACAACCAACTGGAAGGAAAAGGTGAACGCTCTGCTTTAACACCTACACGGTATATTAACTTTCTTCGGATTTTCTATTTAATAGCAATCTCCTACTTGACTGCTGTATTTGATCATCCTATAATTGAAAATCTGTAGTGCTGTTATTTGTTTATTTCGTTCAATGCAACTCCCAAATATGTGGCCAGCCTACTCAAGGAATCTTACTTAACGGCGCCTTATTCATATATAATATACAATTATATATAATTTTTCTTAACAATTATTAAATAAATAAATAAAAACGTATGATATATATTGGGTCATACATACATACGAATTAACTTCTTATTTTTAGTTTACCGGCTTATTTCTACTGTTGTGGTCTTGTTAGGAAGTTCCTACATACAATTCTAGATTTTATCAGAGAACGATTGTATAATCGCGGTTGTGAGCAAGAACTTCCGCTGGATTATAATAACGTAACAGTTTTTGTTGATACTTTATACCGTTAAAAAAGAACCGGAAGCTTTGATCTCTTTACAAACTTGACAGGACATTATAAAAAAACACCCTGTAAAATTGTGTTACATAGGCCTATAATTCTTTATTAAAGGCACAGATCAAGTAGTGCTAAGCACAAGTTTTACGCTTTAGTAATACTGCCTACACGGCCAACACGCCTGCTAACTAACTGATAATTGTTTTCGTGATCGTTCAAACTTTGATTTTCGTTTAAAAACTTGAACTAGCTGGAATTGGAAACGCCGATATAGTTAGGTACTGACAGGACGTTATACAAAAAACACCATATAAAACTACAGTACGTTTGCAGACAAACATTCCTTAATAATACTACAAAGAAGTTGTAATAAACCTTACGCTTTACGAATACTTGCTACACTGCCAAAAAGCCAGGTAACTAACCGATAATTGTTTTCAGTGCCCCACTAACTTTAATGTCCTGTACTGGTTTATATCATAACGGCTTTTTTAAGTTCTTTAGAAGGTCATAGGTAAGGATAAAAAAACGCTCTGTAAAAATATACCACATCAACCGTCTAATAAAGCTACGGATCAGGGAGTTTAACAGAGAATTTTTAATAAAGCCTTACGCTTTAATAATACTTGGTTCACTGTTAACAAGCCAGGTAACTAACTTTAATCTGCTTTATAAATAAAAATCCTCTGTATAAATATACCATACTGGCCTGTTAACAAAGATAAAGATTTGGTAGTGTAATTGAAAAATTTTAATAACGCCTTATGCTTTACTAATGTTTGCGTGTAGCACGCCAGGTAACTAATTGATAATTGTATTCATAATCCCACAAACTATATTTTCGATTGTTGAAAAACTTGCATCGGTTTATAATGTAACAATTTTTGTTTGTGCTGTATGCTATTACAAAAAACAGTAACAGTGAACTCCTTAGGGATTTACAAGGATTTATAAATAAAAACCCTCTGTATAAGTATACCATATTGGCCTGTTAACAAGGATAAAGATTTGGTAGTGGAATGTAAAAATATTATTAGAGCCTATGTTTTACTAATGTTTGCGTGTAGCACGCCAGGTAACTAACTGATAATTGTATTAATAATCCCACAAACTATATTTTCGATTGTTGAAAAACTTGCACTGGTTTATAATTTAACAATTTTTGTTTGTACCGTATGCTATTACAAAAAACGGAAACAGTGAATTCCTTAGGAATTCACAAGGATTTATAAATAAAACCCTCTGTATAAGTGTACCATATTGGCCTGTTAACAAAGATAAAGATTTGGTGGTGGAATTGAAAAATTGTAATAAAGCCTATGTTTTACTAATGTTTGCGTATAGCACGCCAGATAACTAACTGATAAATGTATTCATAATCCCACAAACTATATTTTCGATTGTTGAAAAACTTGCACTGGTTTATAATTTAACAATTTTTGTTTGTACCGTATGCTATTACAAAAAAACGGAAACAGTGAATTCCTTAGGAATTCACAAGGATTTATAAATAAAACCCTCTGTATAAGTATACCATATTGGGAATTGAAAAATTTTAATAAAGCCTATGTTTTACTAATATTTGCGTGTAGCACGCCAGGTAACTAACTGATAATTGTATTCATAATCCCACACACTATATTTTCGATTGTTAAAAAACTTGCACTGGTTTATAACTTAACAATTTTTGTTTGTACCGTATGCTATAACAAAAAACGGAAACAGTGAATTCCTTAGGAATTCACAAGGATTTATAAATAAAACCCTCTGTATAAGTATACCATATTGGGAATTGAAAAATGTTAATAAAGCCTATGTTTTACTAATGTTTGCGTGTAGCACGCCAGGTAACTAACTGATAATTGTATTCATAATCCCACAAACTATATTTTCGATTGTTGAAAAACTTGCACTGGTTTACAACTTAATATTTTTTGTTTGTACCGTATACTATTACAAAAACCGGAAACAGTGAACTCTTTATGAATTTACGGGGTTGAAAAATTTTAATAACGCCCTATGTGTGTGTGTAGCCCGCCAGGTAACTAACCGATAATTGTATTCGTAATCCCACAAACTATATTTTGATTGTTGAAAAACTTGCACTGGTTTATAATTTAACAATTTTTGTTTGTACCGTATGATACTACAAAAATCGGAAACGGTGAACTCCTTACGAATTCACAAGGATTAATAAATAAAATCCCTCTGTATAAGTATACCATATTGGCCTGTTAGCGAAGTCAAAGATTTAGTAGTAGAATTTAAAATTTTTATTAATGCCCTATGTTTTACTAATGCTAGCGTGGAGCACGCCAGGTAACTAACTGATAATTGTATTCGTAATCCAACAAATCTTAATTTTCGATGGTTAAAAACGTACAGTAGTTTATAAGGTTACAGTGTTTGTTTGTACTTTATAATGATATAAAAAATCGGCAATATTGAGCCCCATCCGAATTTATTAGTCATCGTAAAAAACAGGTCTATAAACATATATCACATCGGCCCTTTAACAAAGCTACGGATCAAGTAGGGCTGTAGAAAACTTTTAGTAAACCTTTGCGCTTTACTAATACATGCTACACTGCTACTACGCCATGTAACTAACTGATAGTTGTATTCATGTTGGCACGAACTTTAATTTACAGCTTCTGAAAAAATTTTCAGTGGTACGTAACAGTTTTTATTTGTACTATATCCTGTTATGAAAGACGAAAACGTAGATCTCCTGAATTAACAATAATTATAAAAAGAGTACTCTGAACAAATATACTATGTCCTCCTCTATTTGTTTAATGAAATAGCACATCAAGAAGTGATACAAAGGAATTTTAATAAACACGCTTTACTAATACATAGCATATTATTAATATACCAGGTAAGTAACCTATAAATTGTATCAGTGATTCTTCAAACTTTAATTTTCATGGATTATTGGAAGACAACAGTTTTGTTTATAACCGTTACACTTAGTATGTTCTTATAAAAATAACTACACTTTACAAATACATCCTACATTGCTAATCGACAGGTAATTTACTGATCACACAAATTTTTAAAATGTATTCGAAAGCTTGAATTAAGAGAATTGAACCGTTAACCTCTGTAGAAACAGACAAAACTTTATAGAAGCACCCTGTAAAAATATACCGTATGGGCTTGCATCCTTCTAATAAAGTTACTGATCTAGTAGTGCCATAAAAAAGGTTTAATAGATGCTTACGCCTTATAGGTACATCCTACACAGCTAATACTCCAGGTAATTAACTGATAACAAACACATACACTAGCTTTCTAAAAAATCTGCGTTGGAGTATTAGAACGTAACTGTTTTAATTTATGATTATTACACCTGGTATACTGTATACAGAAAAGAATTATTGAAACACTAAACTCTTTAGGAATCGACATGACTTTATGAAAACACCCTGTAAAAATATACTACACGAGTCTGTCTATCCCTGTAATAATGTTATAGATGAACACTTACACCTTACTAATACGTTCTGCACTTCTAATAGGCCAGTTAATTAACTGATAATTGCATTCATTATCCAAGAAACTTTAATTTACAGTCAAAAAACTTACAATGGTTTACAAAAAACATAGGTAACACTTTTTGCTTGTACCTTATAAAAAAGTTTATCTCTTTAGGAACTCACAGGCCGTTATTAAAAAAACACCCTGTAAAATATATCATATCGGCTTACATCCCTTTAGTAAAGCTACAGAATCATGAAGTACTACAAAGAAGATTCCATAAATATGTGACAATTACTACTACACAACGCACTGCTAATACGCCAGGTAATTAACTGATAATTATGTTTACCATCCCCTGAACTTCAATTTTTACTTTCTGACATGGCATTGTTCATCAGAAGTAAGACGCGTCTATAACTAATAATTACATAATTATCAATATAGAATTGTTACTTAAAATGTCCCATGTCTGATACAAATGAACTACTTATTATCTAACTATTCCCTAAAGAGGTATTTTAATGCGTAGATCACTTTCCCAGTCGGTATAAGTGCATCATCTTCAGCCACAACATAATTATGTAGAAGAGTATTTTAAGATCATAAGATAGTTTTACTGTCGTTCTCTTTGAACTGAACTATTAAATTTGCAATAATGGTTGGTTACAGCTTTATTTTCGAAATTCCTTGGAGCCTGAAACGCTAACAACCACCTGCTCAACGAAGTCGATTGCAGAACGTCGTTCTTTCCGCCTGCTATAAATTACAAGTTACTTATGGTAGGAAGATTTTGAAGTGCATCCATGAACTATCAATAAACAAATATTATTTACGAGAATTTGTACATTAAAGATAATTTACTGCATTTCAAACTATGTGTTTTCGAAGGAATGAGTAATGGTGCTTCGATTATACGGCGTTATTGTATGTTACATGTTCAACGGTAATTGGGACTGCGTTCATGTGTGTTGCGTCAAGGTTTGCACAAAGTATGTGTTTAATAGTTCATATCTTATCTGTTTTTATGTTTATCAGACATTAACTACCAGTTTGCTTAGAAATTTCTTTTTAATTGGTAAATCATAGCCGACTTAACATCTCTCATATTATCTCCTTAGTCATCTATAGCCAGCCCCGGTGGTCTAGTAATTAGCTCACTTGCCTTTAGATTCAAGGGACGCGGGTTCGAATCCCGCCGAGGTCGGTAAGATTCTTCTAACAGGGAAAAATTTGAAACTGGGCCGTCGGTCGGATAAGAAGTAAAACAGTAGGTTCCGCGTGCTAACTATCTCAAATAGACAAACGTTTATAATTTGGGTGTACAATGGGGCCTAAGTGATGCTTGGGAAACTGCGTCCTAGATCTCTTTCAATCAAAATACACATACTCATCTATACAGTCAGCAGTCAGCTTTAAAATACAGCAACGTATGTCGTATTTCGCTAACAAAAACCGCCATAAGGACAACGTAATACTAATTTACAGACGGATTAATTACTGTTACGACTAACGGGTCCACTTCACATTTCCTGTAAAAAATGTCTTGCCAATTCAGGATGTAACTTTAAAACAAAATGTAAAACCACCCTAAGGACAACGTAATACTAATTTAGAGAAGGATCAATTAGCGTTATTACTAACAGGGCCACTTCACATTTCCTATAAAAAAATGTCTTTTGCCAATTCAGGATGTAACTTTAAAACAAAATGTAAAACCACCCTAAGGACAACGTAATACTAATTTAGAGAAGGATCAATCAGCGTTATGACTACTAGGGCCACTTCACATTTCCTATAAAAAATGTATTTTGCTAATTCAGGATGTAACTTTAAAACAAAATGTAAAACCACCCTAAGGATAACGTAATACTTATTTACACAAGGGTCAATTAATGTTATGACTAACAGGGCCATTTCACATTTCCTATAAAAAATGTTTTTTGCCAATTCAAGATGTAACTTTAAAACAAAATGTTAAACCACCCTAAGGACAATGTAATACTAATTTACAGACGGATCAATTTGTGTTACGACTAACAGGGCCACTTCACATTTCCTGTAAAAAATTTATTTTGCCAATTCAGGATTTAACTTTAAAACAAAATGTAAAACCACCCTAAGGACAACGTAATACTAATTTAGAGAAGGATCAATTAGCGTTATGACTAACAGGGTCACTTCACATTTTCTATAAAAAAAATGTCTTTTGCCAATTCAGGAATGTAAAATGTAAAACCACCCTAAGGTCAATGTAATACTAATTTAGAGAAGGATGAATTAGCGTTATGACTAACAGGGCCGCTTCACATGTCCTATAAGAAATGGCTTTTGCCAATTCAGGATGTAACTTTAAAACAAAATGTTAAACCACCATATGGACAATGTAATAAACCCTCGATCCCCTCAATTTAAAAGCAGTTTCAAAGTGCGACATACGTTCTGACATACAAAGCCACCCTTTATCTAAAATTTTTTTGTACATATGGTACTAATTTACAGAAGGATCAGTTAGTGTTATTACTAACAGGACCACTTCACATTTCCTGTAAAAAAATGTTTTTTGCTAATTCAGGGTAAAACTTTAAAACAAAATGTAAAACCACCCTAAGCACAAAGTAATACTAATTTACAGAAGGATCAATTAGTGTTACGACTAACAGGACCACTTCACATTTCCTGCAAAAAATGTTTTTTGCAAATTCAGGATGAAACTTTAACACAAAATGTAAAACCACCCTAAGGAAAACGTAATACTAATTTACAGACGGATCAATTAGTGTTACGACTAACAGGGATACTTCACATTTCCTGTAAAAAAGTGTCTTTTGCCAATTCAGGATGAAACTTTAAGACAAAATGTAAAACCACCCTAAGGACAACGTAATACTAATTTACAGAAGGATCAATTAGCGTTATGACTAACAGGGTCACTTCACATTTCCTATAAGAAATGTGTTTTGCCAATTCAGGATGTAACTTTAAAACAAAATGTAAAACCATCCTAAGGACAACGTAATACAAATTTACAGAAGGATCAATTAGCGTTATGACTAACAAGGCCGCTTCACTTTTCCTTAAAAAATGTATTTTGTCAATTCAAGATGTAACTTTGAAACAAAATGTTAAACCACCCTAAGGACAACGTAACACTAATTTAGAGAAGGGTGAATTAGCGTTATGACTAACAGGGCCACTTCACATTTCCTATAAAAAACTTTTGTAAAACCAACATTACCTATTCTCTATCGTTCACCCTAACTGGGATATACGCTACATCCGAAATGTGTGTATATCTGAATATACAAGGTGTTTTAAAACGAATGGTATAAATTTAATAGTGACTACAGGACTGAAACACACCAAATAAACCACTAATATAAATTTGTCTTGATATCATTCGTAATTTACGTGCAAATAACTATAATTTACAAGTGGAAGTAAAAACTAATTACAGCCAATTTATTATTAAAAAAAAAACATTAAAGTTTTAAACTATTCTATAACTTGAATGCTTTGAAAACGACGGTACGAAGTTGTCTATAATCTGCGGTTGCTTCCACAAAAAATTTATAGAGCAGCCGATCTGTTCATGCATGCACAATTATTAAAAAGCACACCATAATTTAAACAAATTGTTAAAATTGCTGAATCTATGTTAAATAGTGTTTATAAGCATAAGTTAATTACAACTAATATTGTTTGTTCTTGTACATAACCGTCAATTTATGGTTCACATTTCCGAGACACCCTATGTTTAAACGATCATAATTTTTAAATAATTGTCTCAATACAATGAGTGCTATTCATAAAAAGAAAGCATTTCACTTACTACCATTGTTGTCTGTTGATCCCCACTTAATACCTTCCATTTTTGTACGGTAAATATTAAAAAAATAAAACAATTCAACGTTAAAGGTGTGTGCAATAATAGTTTAACACCAATAACTAACAGATTCTTCGGCCTATGACAAAACCACTTGCCATTCATTATTTCCTGACATTCTACTAACAATAATAGTGTTTCAAATAAATTAGGTGACGTACATCAGACAATATGTAACCCCCACAACAAATTATTAACTATTAAATAGCGTAGCTTTATACAGACAGTATTATAGTAGAAACATAAAAATCTAACAAGGACGACAAGGAAAGAACAGGTAAATAGAACATATGCATATATACTTTTCTTCCTTATAGGAGAACGACTCCGGTTATAATACATACGTGAGACAAGATACAGGAAGTAATAATTACCAGAAAATGAAAACTAAAGCGCAAAACCGCGCTAAGTAGATCGTTGCTACAAACCAGTCAAAAGACCAAGGCCAGGAACAAAGCTTTCTTTCTTAATGTACTGACCAATAGGGAACCTCGTTTCTGTGGCACTCATCAAGGTTTTATATTTCCAGCATACTAGGACTATATGTATATTCCTCAAAATACGAGATACCACACGGTATATCGTTTAATAACAGCCTCTCTATCGCACTGTTGGGCATGGGCCTCTTCCCTGCCACGTGCTTCTCCTCAGCCCTAAGCTAGAAGCACGGAGGACTTACAGTTTTACAGTCGAATCTAAATGACAGTAATTGAGCGAAGGTTTTGACACCGCGATTACCAACAAGATTTTTAATAATTCCCGTGGTAATGCTGGGGAACCAAACCCAAGCAATGTTCGACGTTTTATACAGAAAGCGAGCGCTCTGCCAATTGGACTTGCGTACGTAGTACAAGGTATATGATTATTATAAAAAATCCATAAATACGTGTCTCAGGGTATATGATTAATACACAAATTCCATAAGTACGTGAGTGCAACCTCCTAATTTATTTTGATATAGGGCGTTAAATATTTCATTATTGGGCCATTACTTTCGACCAATCCATTAATGCTTTTGGTAATAATACTGAATATATATCATAACGATCTTGTTATTGGGAAAAAGAGTAGACTGGCTATACATAATTAGATTGCAAATATTTCTAAAGTACTGTACATGTGTGGATACGTAATGGAGGCCGTTGATTTGCTAGAATACGTTGTAAAACTAACAAAATTATTTTGTGGTTGTTTAACCGTTATTTACTGCTCAAAATACGAGATACCACACGGTAGTTCGTTCGTTAACAGCCTCTTTATCCCACTATTGGGCACCGGTCTGTTCTCTGCCACGTGCTTCTCCCTGGCGCTAAGGTAGAAGCACGGGCGACGTACAGTTTTAAAGTCGAATCCACCGATAGTAATTCTAGGAAAGCTTTCAACACCGTGATTGACAACCAGATTGGGTAATTGCACATGGTGGGTCGCAACAAAATTTTTAATAACTGGGGAATCCAACCCAAGCTATATTTGACGTTTTATTCAGAAAACGAGCGCTCTGCCAATCGGGCTAGCATACATACGTACCACAGAGTATATGATTAATACAAAAATTCCATAAGTACTTGTCTGCAACCTTTTAATTTTTTTTTTTTGATGGAGAACGTTAAATATTTTTTTGTGCCATTACTTTCGAACAATCTATTATAATACCGTCGGCAATAATATTGAATTTCAACCAAAATGATTTTGTTATTTGAAAAGAGTAGGTTGGCTATACGTAATTAGATTTCAAATATTTGTTAAGTACTGTACATGTATGAATAGAGGTAATGGAGGCCGTTCATCTGCTAGAATGCGTTGCAAAACCCACAACATTATTTTGTGGTTATTTAACAGTTACTTTTTAATTAGTTTTGTTAGGTTTTCAACTGCACTAAAGTCTCACTGCTAGAGACCGCTATTTTTCTTTGCCGCGTGCTTCTCCTCAACGCTAAGGTAGAAGCACGGGAGATCTTCAAATTAACATCGAATCTAAACGGCTAAATATCAGATAAGATTTTGAGCATTTAGAGTTAGACCCACGCCTGTCAAAGCCTGATTGAGGAGTTATGCCAAGCAGGTTGCAGCATTAGATTTTTATTTCACTGTATCCACCCTACATGCTTGCTCAAAATACAAAACAAAATACTTTCTATTCTTTCGGCTAAAATGTAAACCATTTTTAAAACTTTGCCGAATCACCACGCCATGTTCACAGAATGAATGTAATAGCTACAACGGTGTGGAAGAAAAGGCTAAAACGTAATCCTTTTTAAAATAGAAATGCAAATTTGTAACTCTGTAGCGGGTCGCGATGTAAAATGTATTTCGACCTGTTGGCAGAGGTTGGAAAAGTGAAAAGTACTGAGATATGGGTACCAAAAATCAAGAGAGGTTGTATTTGTACTTTCAAATGAGTGTTTGGCATATATGTTTTGGAGGAAGGATACTTAAGATTCATATTTCGTATGAGACACTTAAGTGAACCACTCTGTATATGCATTGTCGAAATTTAGCCATTAGGTAAACAATGCAGTTTAAACTTACAATAGTGGGAAGTACGACATATTTACATCTAGTAAAAGGCAAGCACGAGTAATTCAGGAAGTGCAACCTTGAATTTAAAACAGCTGCTCGTTGATCCATATTCAACAATACGGAATGCTACCTGCTCTAAATGAACTGACCTCACCTACGCTAAGTTCATTGTAAATTCATTTTTCCTGAAATGCGGAGCAAAAACGCCCAACGGTACTTCAAATTTATGCGAAGATTGTATTCAGACAATTATTCGCACACCATGCATCTTTGTAGACTATTAGACTCGCAAGCCTGATGGAACGTGTAAAAGTTACTACATGTTCCGTTACGCGGCAAACTTGTTTTTACTGTTACCTACTACAGCACGCGAAGATTAAGCGATGTTCGCTAATAGAAGACCATTTTCCTTTTAACACAGAATTTAAAGAATGCATCTACAAATAGCTGGCACTGCATTACTTTTACAAATGTTTTTTTGTTGTTATTCTTGTATGTATGTCATTTGTGGCTACAAATTTATGATATATAGTAGAAGGAATACCATAGGAGTTTGCACATAGTAAGATCCATCATGGCATCGCCATGTCTCATCATTGAATCAATAAATAACATTATATACAAATTTCGAAAATTTCTTACTTTTAGAAGGATTATTCAATGTGTATTGTAGTACGCGTGCACTACATTTATCGGGTTGCCTTGTTTGGGGTGGATATGTTTTTGTTATTGTTTCGTTAATTACCGTTTTCCATTCAATAAACAAACACGTTCTCCCAAAAGCTCGTTTTAATCTTGTATTGGAGTCTGGTACTTCACCAGATTACAATAGTACCATCTACTAGTTACTAGTAGAATCATGCTAAGAATGTTCGCTATCGATAAATTAAATATGATTATGTCATTAACTTCGGGGAACACTGTCCATAATACAAAACAATAACAAATATTAGTAAATATTGAATGCCGCTAAAAATCTTGGAGCTGTTGACTGTAAAACGAATTTGAAAATGTTACATTTAAGTTTAAATATACATCGTAGTGAAGACAGTATATTGTTTTTTATATAAATACCAAACTCCCAAAAGTAAAAAAAAAAAATTATTTTTCACAATCTATTTAGAACAATTATTTTAAAATCACTATCAAGGATCAACTTTTAAAATGTAGTTAATATAAATACCTCTGTAATGTAAAACGTATTTTCCGCACCCTATTCAGGACACTTCAAATCAAACTACTATTATGGCTACTCCGCCTCTTAAAATACACTTTTCGCAGCTTGAATAATTGTACAAACGCAGTTTTAGTATTCTACTAAAGACAATTATGTTAAAATAGTCATTTACTTCCTTGTGTTGCACTTACCACTACCTAAATAGTGAAAATTTAAGTATCTCAGTAAAAAATAATCAAAAGAATAAAAATACAGGGTTACCTACTAGAAATAATGTATACAATAATCAGGATAAGGCTTAATAGCAAATAGATTTATATTTTTAGATCTGCAACAATTCAAAAAATTATAAGATGTGTTCAGCAACGAAGTACAAATCTACTGACACTGGAATTTTTATTAAATATATTCAACTTTCTTTTGTGACATACAGGATTGTAAAAGATGATTTCAAAACGCCCGTTCATGGAAATTATGTTAAATATATGTTGTTATGTATGTAAAATAATGTATACATTTTTAAATGAACTGTAAACCCCTAAAAGTTAAAATTCACTTAAGTTATTTTTCGCATCCTACTCAGAAAAAAATATTTTAAAAATTATCAGGGATATTTCAATTCTAACGTAGGTACTTCATATTTCCCTGAAAAGTATACATTTTAATTAATGTTATTTTTCGCATCCTATTCAGGAAAAAACGCGTCCCTTATAATACACTTTCCCAGTTTGAAAATTTGTAAAAATGCAGTTCTTAGCATTCTACTAAAGAAAAGTATGTTAAAATGGGCATTTAATTGAATTACACTGTCCACTGCCTAAACAGTGATAATTTGAGTGTTTCAGTAAAAAATAACCAAAGGAATGCAAAGATAAAAATACAGGATGATCTATTACAAACAATCGATTTATATCTGCAACAGTTCAAAAAAATTATAAGATGTGTTCAGCAACGAAGTGCAAACCAACTGACACTGAAATTGTTATTAAATATATGCAACTTTATTTTGTGATATACAGGATTGTAAAAGATGATTTCAAGGCGTCCCTTCAAGGAAATTATGTTTAATTTATGTTGGTATGTATGTAAAATAACATATATATCAAGAGCTCCAAAAAAGCTGATCCTCAGCGGGCTGTGGAATGAAAAGTCACGTCTTTACTAGACTAAAGGAATGTTTATAATGTCAATTTCAGCTAACACAACCTAACTTGAAATTGACATTTTAAACATTTCTTTAGTCTAGAAAAGACGTGACTTTTCATTCCACAGCCCGCTGGGGATCAGCTTTTTTTGGATCTTTTGATATTTTTTTATATAAACTGTAAACCCCCAAAATAAGAATTCACTTAAGTTATTTTTCGCACCCTATTCAGAAAAAATATTTTAAAATAATTATCAAGGATATTCCAACTCTTAAAATGTACTTCATATCCCCATGAAAAGTAAATATTTATATAGATGTTAGTTTTCGCACCCTAGTCTGGAAAAAATATTTTAAAATGATTATCAGGGATATTTCAACTCTTAAAATGTACTTCATATCCCCCTGAAAAGTAAACATTTATATAAATAATATTTTTCGCACTCTATTAGGAAAAATATTCTAAAATAATTATCAAGGATATTTCAACTCTTAAAATATATTTCATATCCCCCTAAAAATTAAACAATTATATAATAGTTATTTATGATATAAGTGCTAAAAGTGACGATCTTATTTTGTGAGAAGGGAAGTTTGGGACACGACGCCGAAGGCGAACACAATAAAATCACTTTTAGCACAAATATCATACACTATTTTTTCTACAAACGCCATTAAAGGTACAAATCAATGCTTTTCTTACGTTATTAAATTTATAAAATATCGTTTTGAAACCCAATTATTTATGAAGTTTATTGTTGCTAAGGTAATGAAAATTCGATCGTTTGTTGACAAGTAACTTCAAATCTCGTGATAGTGCCGAAGACAATTTTTTGTTTGCAAGCAAAACACTATCCACTTCAGATTACTTTTTCTAACTGCAGTTTCTCTAACTGTACATTTAATTAAGTAAATAAATATTCCTTCGATTTAAAATTTCTTAATTTTTTTATAATATCGCACCAGTGTTAATAGTAGATCACGTCATTTAGTTTTAGCACTAGTGCTGAAAGTAAATTACTTTTAGCACCAGTGCCATAAAATGACATTTTAGACACGCATGCGTTAAAAATTAAACTTTTACTGACGTTTGTAGAAAAATGTAATTTTTTGCAAGCTATTCAACAAAAACTATTTTAAAATAATTATCAAGGATATCTCAACTTTTAAAAAGTACTTCATATCCCCCTGAAAAGTAAACATTTACATAAATGTTATTTTTCGCACCCTATTCAGGAAAATTGGCGTTTCACCTCTTACAATACACTTTCCACAATCCGAAAATTTGTACAAATTCAATTCTACAAAAAAATTAGTTAAAATAGATATTTACTTCCTTGAGTTACACTTTCCACTAAATGCGTGCAAAGATACAGGGTGATCCATTAGAAATAGAGTATAGTATAATCAGGAGAATACATAATAATAAATATATTTAGGATGGTCTATTACAAACAATCGATTTATATCTGCAACTATTCAAAAAAATTCTGAATTTCATCTACGGTTTTTGTCAATTCGGCGGAACGCAGAACAACTGACGTCATCAATACCTATGACGTGCATGTGGCTTTAAGTTTTACACAAGCATAAATTCGTTGCATTTTAATGACTATAGTTTAATCAACCACCCGTAAAATTGATATAAATGTTATTTTTCACACCATATTAAGGAGACATATGTTAAGATACACTTCTCATAGTCGAAATACTGAAAGTTTGAATCGAATAAAGTTAAAATAGGTTTTAATTCCTTGAAATTCATATATATATATATTATTAATTTTTATATAACAATGGACATATCTTTTACAATGTAAGCGGTACAACGCGCAAAATTGTTTAAAACAGTTACAGCTCATACCACGACAACTGCCTGGAAAGCTTTATTACCACTGAACGAAAAAGTACACAACAATTTACTTTGCTTAACAAGTACTAAGAACCACTTGTTTGTAATCATGTTTTATTGTTATTATTACCTCACTGGCCACAATTTAGTACGGCCAAACGTTAAACAATCCCGTAAAAAACGTTTTTTGAATACTAAATAAAACATTTTGTACCACACAAACAATTTCCAAGATTAATCCATATTTTACGAACAATTAAAATATGCTTAACTTTAGTTCAACAAAATAATAATGTCAAGAATTTTACAGCAAATCCGTTTGAAATTCACATTATATTAAAGCGTTTACTGCAATATTCTAATATACAGGGTGAATGTACGTAGGTGAAAATGCGAATGTAATTACAGGAAATAATTAGCCACTCTGTGTCTTGCAGCAGCACCATAATTTTATTTTAAATATATTTTGAACCGCTGATTTCCTGAATGTAATAACGTATGTCCCCCAAATTGTCATGAGGAACATTTGTACAGTGTACTATTTTATAGAGCAATGCTTTGCTCTGCAGATAAACACCATCGCCTTCATTTCCGCGAAAGACATCTAAACATTATAAATTAAATAAAGTTAATTTTAGCGTCTTGGCTTCCGGATTGGCGCCGCGCCGCAATCGGAAATGGGTTTTCCGACATCAACAACGGTCGTGGCATACCGAGATGGAAGTGACTAATTTCATTCACAACCTATAAATCCAGCTTCGTTTGTAATAAAATAAAATGTTACAATCCCAATTAGAGCCCATTCCATTTAGAAGAAATATAATAGTCATGTTGTACGGGGTAGCATAGCATCCTCCTGTATTGTGAAATCACAACTATAATCTATAGCTACATCCGATCGATACCATTGAATACTGCGAAACGTCTTCCTTCTAAGGATAGTGTTCAACTATGCGAAACGTGTAGTTTCAACAAGACGGAGCTCCAACTTAATAGTTAGCTTCAACTCTAAATTTAAAGATAAAATTGAAATCTGTAGGTTCTATAAACTAAGGAATTCGTGTGGTGTCTAACTAATTGAGATGAACTTGAACGCCGGAAATTTGGAATACAAATCACAAAACAATAGGCCGTATAATGAAACACACACGTGGTGGAATGCAGCCGTGCGGTGAAATTGACAGGGGCCATCTAAAGCCCATTGTTGTTCAAATGACAATTCATTGAAGAAAGTCCAACCTGTAGTTGATAAACCTCTTTTTGTAGCAGTTGCAATTATTTTCGAACGGTTGCTTTCGCGAATGACACCCAGTATGCAGTCATACAGTTTAAGCACGGAAGCTTCAAAAATAAACTGCATGATAATTTATACTGGGTGAAACGCATATTGATAAACAAGCGTTAAAATTTTACAATATATGTGTATATACAATGCGGTCGTAAAATGTCCTCCCTCCCTACTAACTTTTGAACGACTTGATAGTTCTTCACAAAATTTTGTGTGCTTTAATGGGAGACTAAATAGTACTTTTTAGTACATATTTAAATTTTATAACTTTCAAAATGGAGGCTAGGCGCCATTTTCAAATATTTTTTAAATGGAAATGGGGTCGATTTGTGATGAAATATCAAGTCGTTCAAAAGTTAGTAGGGGGAGGGCACTTTACTACCGCAGTGTATATATACATACCTACATATAATTTCCATATGTAACTATCATGTATGCTAAACAGGTCCACTCTTCAGACAACATTACTGTCAGTGCTGGTAATAATTTAGTTATTGGACCATGTGCGGGTTCCTAACGGACACATGGTATAGATTTGCGTAAGATTATTAGCTGACAATAGCGTGGGGCGGTTCTTGTTGTAAGGTTTAGTTTTTAGTTGTAGAAAATATCTTCGCCCTCTTCGGAGGCCCTGTTTATCATTATTACTGTCTGAACATTCGCAGGTAGCAGACCTTTATCTGTCGCCTGCTACTGTGTTGTCATTCTTGTAATCGTCCATTTATTACTATTTGTTCATACACAGAGAGCAGACCTTTATCTGTCGCCTGCTCCTGCATTGTGTCATTCTTATAATCGATTTCATCAGCAACATAAAGTGTTATACTAAAATCAACAATTGCTCATTGTATAAATTCTTCTGTTCGTCCTATTTAATCAGACAATACGTAAACTCTTTTGAGAATAGTGTGTGAACGTGTATCTCAGCACCGCGTATCCACCAACACTGGATATATATATATATATATATATAGTAGTATCATTTAGTATTATGTGATATCGTATTGGCGTGTGTAAGGTGCTTCAACATTTTATATTTTCTTCAATAAACTTTTATACTAATGATTTAAATATCTCTAGTGGATGACGTGTTGATTTGAGCTTTCCTATAATTTTGGTTTCGTTTTCGGCCTTAAAATATATCTAATCTATCATTTAGATCAATCGTGTTATGTGTATTATTTATTTTGTTTGGTTAAATCTATCCATAACATGCGTTTGTTTCCGTGATGTGAGTGTTGATTATCTATGTGAGCATTACTTTACCTTAAGAATTTTTAGGAGGTTGGTGTTTCAATTAAATTGTTGAATTCGTGATGACTAGACTAGGACAAAAATGATATAACTTTATTTATTAGGACTTACCGAAAATATTAGTAAAATGAAAGCTGTGTGATTTTATGTTCTACTGATAAAAGTCAAAAATTATTATTTATTCAATTACGGAAAATATTAGTAAAACGAAAGCTGTGTCAATTTTATGTTCTTCGAAAAAATTATTATTTTAATCTTGTTACTTCGAAATTTGTAAAGGATCTTGTCTAAGCTGGTGAATAAATTGCTAAAGAACGACAGTCATATTTTTTAAAATTCGTTCTTAAACAAGAATAATTATTTGAAAGTTCTACTAAAATTTACATCCAAGAGAAGTTATTTGAGCTGAAGTGGAAGTTGATGAAGATTTGGACTGCTGGTAGGAGTATTTTGGAGCAATTTGGAAAGGTTTACTGAAGAAGGAGGAAGGCGATTAGTTTTTGTGACGACGAATAAGGTGGGTGACATTTGAAAGTTTGTTTGACAATAAAAGTGAAATTTCAACAGTGCCATTTATATATTTAGATTATAGTTTTGAAATTTGTAAAATCAAAGGGCACTCATGATATGGATTTTTAAATTAAGACTTCCTTATTGTGTTTTACCGTACATTCATCAATTTTTTAAATTAAACAGAATTGTAGCGAGTTCTTAATACAGCATTTACCCTGTGAGTCTCATATAGCCGTGGTTTACATTGTGAGTTACCTTCATTAATTTTAATGCGTTATTCACAGTAATTTCTTTCTTTGTTTGCTGAACGTATTAAATAAGGTAAGGGGGTATACTACTGCAATATATATAATATACTATGTAACTATCCTGTATACTATACAGGATATCTACAAGTGCCGCTATCTTCCTTCTCTCAATTGTTTTCTTCATTGATCTCTATGTTGCCCATTCTGCATGGTCCAGGTCTAACTTTTCCAACGCCTCATCTATTTCGTCCCTCCACGACTTTGTAGGTTTACCCTACTTCATTTTTCATATAGGGCTTCAATCTACTACTCTCGTTATCCATCTGTTTCTAGCTGTTCTTCTAACGTGTCCCTACCAAGTAAATCTCTGTTCTTCGATGTAATCCAGTATCCTCTTCTATTATCGTTCTTCTCTTGATCTCTTCAATGCTCACCCTTCTCCAGAATTCCTTCTCTGTTGCCTCGACTGACACTACTTTTAATGTTTCTATTTATTATCCAGTTTTCCTCGTGTGTTGCTATACTACGTACCATAGCATAACATATTCTTGTTTTTCTGATCCGGGTAAAGTGTCTGTCCCACAAAACTGCTTTCAGTTGTTTAAAGCAATTTCTGGTTCGTCCTAATCTGTTCCTTATTTCCAATTTTGTTTTTCCGTTTTTTGATATTATGAAGCCTAGGTATTTACATCTATCGTTCCCTTTTTTTTTTAATTTAACTTAAAAGGGTTAGAAATGTTGAAAACAAACGTGCATGCAAATGCAGAAACAATGTACTTGCCGTTATAACAAACAGGATTTAATAATTTCTATTTTTGTATTGGCAGGAGCCATA
>JABXWE010031272.1:0-10884 GCA_014611495.1 Limonius californicus
AATTGTGAAGTTGTGGATAGGTAAGTTTTGATGCAGTTTTACATAATATTGAATATGTTAAGAGTAGATATGAAATTGTCTGAGTCAGAACAGAACAGAAGTTTTGAAAGAACTACGCAAAGGGGAGTCTTACTCTGAGCATAGAGCAATTTATTGCTCTATGCTCTGAGTATACGCATGAAAGAACTTGCGTTTGCAAATGGAAAGATCGCCGGGAAGTACTAACTATTTCAATTGAATTTGATGGAGAAATGATTGCAAGTAAATCGAAACGAGGAGTAGAAAAATCGAAACCACGGCTAGTAACCGAATATAATAAGTTTATGGGTGGCATTGATCAAAATGATCAAATGATGAGTTATTACCCATGTGAACACAAAACATTACGATGGTATAAAAAGTTAGGCATACATTTATTTCAAATTATGCTAATAAATTCTCATTAATTACATAATAAGTATGCAACACGGAAGCTAAATTTATACGACTACAGGCTATCCGTCATTGAAAGTTTATTAGGACCGCCACCCCCAAAACCTCAGAAGCAACCCATAATTTATCATTTACCAGAGTATTGCCCAAAAGACTCCAAAGGAAATGCAAGAAGGCGAAGGTGCAAATATTGTTGGCAAACCCATAAAATAAGGAAGGATTCGATACATTTTTGCCCCCAATGTCCCAACGAACCCGGCCTTTGCCTGACACCTTGCTTCAGGTACTTCCACGAGCAAGAATAACTTTAATTTTTTTATTGTGTTCATAACAACTCATTTTTGTTCATTTGAGAATTATTTTTCAATTAAATATACCTACAACTGTTTTTTTTTCTGTGTCTAAGACATTTTCAAACATATTATATCTACATAGAAATACATACGCACATGCGCGCATGCACATACCCTCACAGAACGCACGTACAACTTACAACAATCGCCAACGCGGCACCCGCGTTGTGGGCATGTCATTATGGTTTTACTCTATTGTGTGCCCACAACGCGTCACGCGCGTTGGTTTTTTTTTTTTTAGAAAATTGTCATATATTAGCTAATGGATTACTATAAACCTAAAAAAACGTTTGCCTCACCGATTCTTGTTTTTCAAAGGAAAAAAAGGTATGCGGCACATGGGGTCCACCTTATACATCGATGGCCAGTCAAAGTGTTAAGGGAATGAAACCAATACTAAAAGATGCCAACATAATAACCTAACATACATTTTTTTCAAGTTAAACACGGCTAATCGGCAATCTAGACTAATCATCTTATTGCCGTATCTCTCCAAACTGCTCGAGAAGTTACTCCTAAAGGGAATCAAACCAATACCTAAAGATGCCAACATAATATCCTAAGTTACATTTTTTTCAAGTTAAACACGGCTGTGAATTCTTTGACAACCATCTTATACAAGCAGGAGTTTAGCACGGAAGCGCGTATCTCTGTTTCCGTAGCTCTGCATCAATTATATACAGCTGATATATGCAAAATCCTGTAGGGAATTCATGTATCTAGGAACGGTAATTGACGAAAATGGGACAGACGATAAATAAATTAAATCGAGAAGAATACAAGCAAGGAAAGCCATAGCATGTCTGAATGGAATTTTATGGAATAATAACATAACAAAACACCGAAAATATAATAGCTAAAACACATCATCATCATCATCTGACATGGAGCTGACTCGAGAGTCGATCCTGGATACGCCAGGCCCACCCCATGCCAGTAAGGTAGGTAGGGAGTTTCGGATAAAAAGCAGTCTGTTATATATGTAGGGCCAAACCATGGAGAATTACAGAAAAGAACAAGAAAAAATGGAAACAACAAAGATGGATGCATTGAGACGAACTGCAGAAATTTCGCACAGAGATAGTGTTAGAAATGAAGTGGTGAGACAACAAATGGGGGTACAAGATACGATTATGAAAAATATTGAGAGACTGCAACTTTTATGGTGTGCTCATGTTCAATGGATGACGGAAGAAAGGCTACCTAACCAAGCTATAAAATGGATGCCTCAGCAACAACGAAAAAGGAGAAAACCACAAAGAAGCTGGAATGAGGGAATAAGAAAAGCGATGAGCGAACGCAATTTGCAGGATGGACAATGGGATAACAAAAAAGACGGAAAGTAGACATCGGACAACGTCGATAGACGTTCTGACACCGATATACATTTACCACCAGGCACATCACACGCTCAGAAGTCACACTAAATAAGAAATCAATAGCGGTTAAGAAGAATGTACGTTACCTTGGAATAGATCTCAATAAACGTATCAACATTCGTGAATATATTGCCAAAAATCGGAAAACGCTGAAATTAAAAATGAATAAAATCTACTGGCTTCTAGAAAACAAATCCTGCCTGTCACGCAAAAGTCAGCTACTGCTCTATAAAGTTGCGCTAACACCGATATGGACTTCTGGTATTATGTTATAAGGATGTGCAAAGAAAACAAATGTCAGCATTATCTAGCCATTCCAAAATAAAGCTGTATGAACAATAACGAGCGGTTCAGAGTATGTGAGTAACGGGACACTGCACAAAGATTTCCACATAAAATGGGTCCAAGAAGAAATTTTACGACAACTGAACGCTCATCTTAACACTTTAGCGGTAAATCTTCTCAACAACGAAAATGAAACTAGACGATTAGTGCGCAACAAACTAGACCAAATATAACTGTGCTGTGTTGTTACTAGTGTTTCACATTATGTTACAAAGTAGATATTTGGTTGTTAATAGCGGTTATTTTAAGTCCGTACTATACACATATATTTAAGGAGGAACACCGAAGGGTGGTAACTCCGCGCACGTTAATAAGTATAATTTTTGCGTGTTGACCTTTGAAGGCCACCTGTAGAATAACTTTTAATAAAAAACATTGTGTGCTGCAATGCAATGTATTATCCAAAATTTAGAGTGGGCATTATGATCAAAGTTGACATTGTAATCAGCAGCAGTGGACGTTATGACTAGCGTCGGTATGTTGAGTATGGACATCGATGAACTTTGTGTTCAAAGCGGGCGTTCTAGACAATTATCATGGTGGTCGTAGAGGTAGTTTATGTAACCAAAATTTTGAGTAGGTGTTATGACCAGCATGGACTGTGTGATGAGGCAGTGACAATTCTTTCCTCAAGTATCTTTCTGCTAAGAAGTCATTATTCACCGGCATTCAGCTATCCCTAATGGCTTTAATTTTTCAGTATCTAAAGCTATAAAAAGAAACAAAATTAGCTTGTTAAATTCCAATTAGCTACGAAAATGGCGATAGATTAACCTCATTGAATAATTATGAGTAACACAATTTTCCTTCTAATTTATAATTTATTACAGAATTAAGAGCCTGTCTTTACAACCATTGCAGTAACAGCCAAAATGTAATTAATTATGATCAAATTAAGGAATGTATTTATTACTGAATTTTCTAGGCGTTCCAATTAGCAAATGCAGTTCGCTCAAGCAATATACGTAGTCGAGCGCGACCGAGGAGCTCTCCCCAATCTTTACTGATCTTGTTAGCTATGAAAATTGTTTGATCACCGATTCGGAAAGTAAACGTAGTATTTTCTACCCCCATTCAACTAGTTAGCATTTACCTATACTCGTGGCATAGTTAGATCTTTAATATATAGATCTGGCACATGTGGAAATATAATTGTCTAGCAAGCTATACAAGTTATACGAGGGCTGTTCCCTTTTCGCTGAGCCTATCTAGCAGGCTGTGATATTTTGAAACACATTTTGCTTGACATTTTTTTAACGTAATTGTTTACAAAATTAATTATGGTGAAAGTTGTCAAATATACTTGAAGGCTTTTAAAATACATAATTTTAAAGAAATCATTTCCGCAAGAAATCATGGAATTGAATAAAGAGCATTATCGAACTGTGGTTTTTTACAATTTCACACATGGCTTAAGTGGTAAAGAATGTTTTGAGGAAATCAATCAAGGGTTTGGTGACAAGTCGTGTTCCTTAGGTACCGTAAAGCAGTGGTACAATAAATTTCAACGTGGTCGACTTTCCCTAAATGACAACTTTCAAGCTCCTAAGCCAAAAACGTCAGTTACCGAAAAGAACATTGGTCTTGTACGAAACATGATTGAAGAGGGCCGCATGTTACTGCAAGGAGTATTCAAGGAACTTTGAAGATTGGTGTAAAAGCAATTGACACCATTTTACACAAACGCTTGATAGTACGTAAACTTCATGCCCGTTGGATCCCCACAATTTAAATCCAGGTCAAAAAGAAAACCGCGTGGCATTGTGCACATCTACACTGGATCGCTTTGACAATGGATCGTCTCATTTGGTGTACAACATCATTACAGGTGATGTGATGAAACGTGGGTACACTGCTATGATCCCGAAAGAAAGCAACAGTCGGCAGTTTTGGTCTTTGAGAACGAATCGACGCCAACAAAAATTGTTCGTGAAAAAAGCCGAAACAAAAAAATAGTCGCCATAGTTTTTAGAATTACTGGACATGTTTCCACTGTAGCACTGGAGGATCGTCGTACTGTTAAGGCTGAATGGTACACTACGGTTTGTTTGCCTCAAGTTCTCCAAAACGAAAAACGTCCAAGAGTATTTGTATGCCCAAGGCATTGAAATAATGGGTCATTCACCGTATAGTCCAGACCTTACACCTACTGATTTAGTTTTATTTCCGCATGTAAAGAATAAGTTACGGGGTTTATGTTTTGGAACTTTACTTCGTTTACCGTTTAGATCGGTCGAAGATACGGTTGACCGATTTAAATATGAAATAAATAACCTAACGCGGAAAAATTGGCGAAAATGTTTTGAAGATTGGTTTTCATGGATGCATAAATGCATTGACTGTGGAGAGGAATACTTTGAAAAATTATAAATAAATGTGTTTTGTTAATAAATGTTACTTCACTAGACTCAGCAGAAAGAGAAGAGCCCTCGTGTTAACAAACAAGTCCCACCAACAATTAAAAACTATTTTGTATGGCTTCCGAGCCCTCTCAGAACAATATATGATTTAAATATCGGAAATTTTCCAAACCTGCCATTTATACAATTCATTGATTTTCACAAATTTGTATTCACCCTATGATCCTAATCGTTATTAAAAAGTCTTTTCGTACTACTATTGAGCTTCCACCTGGTTCTCCCCAGTGCTAAAGTGAGAACCCAGAGTACCTACAATTTAACGTCGAGTGTGAACGACAAAAATTCAGAATGTGTTTTACGTTCAGACTGCGCAGTTGCCAACTGGATTGTGGAATTGTGAGTGGTGGGTAGCAGTACAAGATTTTTACACTTTGCCATGGTAATGCTGGGGATCAGAACCCAAGCCATAATCGATGTTTTGCTCAGAACACGAACGCTCTACCAAGTTGAGGTACTACAACACATGCATGCGTAATGGATATTCGAACATTCAAGGTGTGCAAAAATATGATTATAATGGTTTTCTAGTAGAGGATCTGAGTCGGTGTATGCGTCTACATTATGTAGCAATGCAGTATACCATATTTGCACGAAGAACACCTTGATGTTATATATATGTATATAAATAGCCGTCAAATACAGCGCCATCAAAAGTAGCGCCATCAAAAGTAGCGCCATCAAAAATAGCGCCGGATAGAAATGTTGCCGGCAAGAATTGTACCTACTCAAAGAATAGTATAAAAAGGTATCTAAAGCGGTGTAATTTACATTTGTTTGTTTGTCGAGTACACCGTTTACCTGATATTAAATTTGACATTTAACACTGGCAATATGTAATAACTGCACTTAACCTACGTTTTCAACCGATTATATGAAAATCCTAGTTTTCTCTAAAATACGTATCTACATACTAGTCGATTTTTGCCGGCAACATTTCTACCTGGCGCTATTTTTGAAGGCGTTAATCTTGAGACCCTATATAGATAATACGTCGATATATTGATAATAGTTATACAAAAAAATACTATAGATACCTACACAAAACTTTTCGTAGCGCATGTTCTCAAAAATACGTAATTACTTAAAACCTAAATTGTAATCCATTTACGCTTTACAATCATCAACATTAAAATATAAAGTAACAGAATGCGATATAGAAATAGATGGACAGTAACTAGCAATCGTATCGATTATGTTGTATATCGATACGTCGGTATGTTAATACGATAGTGGCCTAAGTGTAAGTAGCATTTTTCAGCACTCCCAGAATTTGGTAAATTACTTTATTTTTACCAATTACTTATCATAATATTTCCTATCTAAATCCAATCGTTTTTAACATTCTATATTCTATTCATGAAAGATCTAAAGTATTGGGGTGAACCTTGGATCTAAAGAGCAAACAGCGCATTTCGCTGCCCCTCGGGGGATTAAAAATTATAATTGGATTGTATAGGGCTGAAAATACAGACGGGCCACAACATACCTCGGCATACTTCTAATATAAATATGTATTTAGAACGCTTTTTATAATTGAAAGTGGGCGTCAAAAATTGTATCCTACGTTTTCTTATTTAGGTTAATGGAAATTATATTTCGTCTTTACTTTGTAACACTGAAATTATTTATATTTTCTCACGGTAGCTGTATTTCTATATATAAATTCAAACTTGCAGACGTATTCTCTTCGTTGAATCGCTTCAGAAATGATGTTTGTTAGGAAAATATGACACAATAAAACTATATGACTATTAAAAAACTCATCAATACATTTCACTCGGACTTCCAGTATTTTATTGAAACATAAGAACTACATATAACTTTCTTATATCAGATTTTGCAAAATGTATTACGAATATTTAAAAAGTGTTAGAAGCTTGCCAAATTTACAGTTGTTTGATACCGAAAATTTTTGTTCACACTCTTGTTGTAATCCATAACGACTATTAAGAATCCTAATGTTATGGTTAATAAGAAAAAATTTTTTAAAATTTTAAAAAATCCTAAAAAACGATTTCCTCTCATTTAAAATTCCAGATTAATTTTTACAAGAATACTATTACTGCAACTAATTTTTTCCATAAACTTTATTCAAATAATTTTTATTATCCTTTTTCAGTGAATCACTTTCATTTGCTGATATTCGATGTTATTTAGTATTTTTCTGGACTGGAATGTCCCCAAGTTAAATGGCATCTATCAGCGGTTGTAACTTCACAACTCAGTGAAAGTTTGACCTATGTATTTTGAGAAACTTGACAAAATTTGAGACACTATCACTACCAAAAGTGAATGTAATCTATGTTTAAAATAATCACCACTCACAAGTAGGATATGCACTGGGATCTACATAACAATAACATTTTTCAGGAATATTATAACCTTCAGTGTTGTTTTCGATAGAACTACGAAATGTGCTGATTCTTTAGGACATTCTTGTGCCGACCATAAGTGCGCTGAGATAATAAACAATTAAAGAAATATTTTACATCGATTATAAATAAACCCTTTCGTTGTTCCATTCGTTAAGAAGTTGTTTGGACAGCCTTCTTTGGAAAACCATTACAGTTTTACGAAAATTTCAAACTTTACGTTTAAAAATATAACCCATTGGAAAATAGTGAATCGTTATTTGAGTGAACATATATGTGTATAATTTAACAGAAGTGGGTTCAGCAATTAAAATATTAAGTTGTAGTCCGAAAAATATCATCGTCATGACACGTTGTTGTCAGAAATTCCTCCTGAGATCGATACTATTCAATCGAAACTTCGTTAAATAATAAATCACCTGTGACGAAATTTAATTTGTGTATTATGTAAATATACGTCACTGAAAACTATCATAGAACTTATTTTGGGAATGGTAAGTCACAGTAGTGCAGTAAAGTTATTCAAATAATTAATGCGTGCCATCAAAGGAGATTTGTAACTCCACAAAACAAATATAACTATTGGGTTTCACTACAGATTTGTATTTTATAATTTCGTCTTCTAATACAAAGAATATTACCTGTTGAACACCTTCTGTGTAAAACTTGTTGTGATATTTTATAACGTCGGATTACTAACAAGAGTTTATGTTATATTCCTTGAAGTTAGGTGGTCATTAAAGCCTACTCAGTTTATATATCGATCGGATTAAATCGATATCATATGTGTTTTTAATCGCACTTTTTCTGTGTTCTCTGGTGCAGCATCGTGGTTTTTGCAATTACAGGTTGTCATATGAGAAGTTTCACTTGAGTGCAATTGCGCAGTGGCATATTTCTGTTATCTGCAGCGGAGCTCAGTTACTTACTAAACGTTGACCACTACAGATAAGGAACACTCTGATGTAAAGTACGCGTTACTTGTGTTAGCAAATGGGTCCAAACTTTGTGAGAGCCCATTCGTTTACTAACATGAGTGTACTTCGACGAAGTGAAGAGCCGAGAGTAAGTGTAAGTAAGAGTAAGTCCTTTGCTCCGAATGCTGTCTTGCTTCCTGTTCTGCACATCTCAAGTAAAACTTCTCATTTGACAACCTATAACGTTTCTGTGGTTTTATAACTTTTCCAATTCTTTTATGAAGTAATGGTTGTGCTAGAGAAGTAGCGTTTAATAGGGATGATGGAGCTTCTTTAATAATTAATATAAAGAAAGATTTAACGACAGTTATAGTAAAACACAGATAGTGTTTAGGTTCTATTAATTATAAATTAATAAACTGCTAAAACTAGTACGCTTATACAAATATGATGGTATCGATATTTTAAATATTTTATATGTTAGTGTACTATATATTTCTGTCGATCCGCTGGGGCATTCGAATCCCAGCTGGGGCGACCGCATTTCGCTTAGTTAGGTTTAGGGTGCATGTTGGATGAATGTTTAGTGTGTAAGGGACGCCCGCACCACCCTGAAGTAATGCGAAAGCGGTTCCGGGGGGAGAGTAGTATGAATGAATAAGAAAAAAAATCCTATTATCCGTAATATACCTAGGTAAAAACTCCTTCCTTAGGAAGTTAAAATTCAGTTTTTTATTTTTTCTTTTTTCGGTAATTACTACAACTTTAAAGATCTTGTACTATGTACTACAGTGACAGACCGTCTGTTCTACTAATAACAAAGTTAGAGCTAACATAAAATTATCATAAAAAGAACAAATAAGAAATTTAAATTTAAAGCCCTATAACTTCCTCAGGAAGGATTTTCTAAATAGGTATTTTAGGATTAATCGGTTTATTTTAAACCTAAACAATCTATTACCATAAGCTGCCCATTGTTTCTGAAGCACCTTGTATAATGCATGCGCTTCTATTATTATTTTTGTAAAGATTACACGTACATAATGTTTTTATAACTACCCACGTATTCGTTTTGAAAATATGTGAAACGTAATAACTACGTAATGTCATGTCTGCGTCAGTTATTTCGATATCTGCTATACAACCGCACAATGTATGAGCGAATGTTCTTACTAGGCATGGTCTTTAGTCAAGAAAAACCCTGATTTCAAAGTAAAAAGTGGTATTGTAACACACCCTACACCCTTACTTTTATTTAAAAACACATGTTAGAGAGCTTTGGTGGTAACGCTGAGAGTGAGGACCAGGCAGAGGTCAAGGGAACCTCAAGAAGGGCGGTTGTGTTTTTGACCGTGTGGTCAGCGACGAAAAGTAATTGGGTGCAGTAATTAAAGCTGGATTTCGATCAGCAAAGAGAAGCAATTGGGTGCATCGATTAAAGTTGGATTTCTGTCAGTAAAATCCAGAAGTGTTGTGGAGTGCATCGATATAAATAGTTATTGTGTGCTTCGAATAAAAGTGCATTTTGGATTTCGTGCTTCTGATTAAGCTGCATTTGGGTTCAGCGAAATCCAAAAGCTCCATTACGCAAGCCAAGACAGGCAACAACGAAACCACCAAAGCCGGGTGATTGTACCAATATTTTGTTTAATTAAATAAATTAGTGTTTGTATATATTTATATGTGTGTTTTATTGCTATCACGATCAGGTTCCGAATCACAAAAGTTTCATATAAAAGCACGAAACGTTTCATTGGCGCCCGAGCAGCGGCCCTGATCAGTAGCAACTAAACAATTAGAATTAGGTTTATTATAAATCTGCTGTTGATGCCACCAACGACGCGCCTGCAGTCAAAATTACTAAATCAATCAAATATTAATCATTCTGGAACCACTATTATGGCGGATGAAAATATTGCTAGCCAGCAAGATGCGTTAATGTCGAAAATGCAGGAAATGATGTTTGAAATGTTTTCAAAATTTTCTGATAAATATGAACAAAGCATACAGGGTATAAAAGCATCGTTGCTAGCGGAAATGGGCGGTCAGTCGGCAACTGCAAGTTTGAATAGCGGGGCCGTTCCCGAACATTCAGACGGCGCAAATCAGCAGGACACTGTAACTAATTTAAACGCCAGCATCGGTCCACATATTCCACATATAAGTGGTAACCAGATGTTGAACAACCCTGGTAATTCGATACTTTGTAGTTCTGCGGCTCAAACATATATTACAAACCAATTGCCCAAGTTTTCAGGAACCGAAGATATAAAAGCAAATCATCCCGTTAAATTTATTTCGGATATCGAGGATTATTTTGAATACATGAGCGTTCCGCCACAAGTTAAACTACAAGTGGCAATAAAAGGTTTAATAGGTCCAGCAAAATCATGGTACATGGTTTTTCGCAGCGAATTTTTTAATTACACAGTCTTTAAACAGGCATTTTTAGATGAGTACTGGGGCAAGGAAAGGCAGCGCAAATACAGGTCGGAGCTGTATACTGCCAAATATACAAAAGGGTCCGACTCAAATATGGGTGACTATTTTTTAAAACAGGTGTCGTTTGCTAGGTTTTTAATACCACCTATGGATGATGCAGAAATCATTGATGCCGTTATACGTCATTTTCCGGGTGATGTCGAGTGGAGTATTCGGTCATGCAG
>JABXWE010031274.1:0-13188 GCA_014611495.1 Limonius californicus
GCACTAATAACAACAATGAGGCCAGCGTTGGAAAGCATGGAATAGGTCAACGAAATGAGAACGGGGAATTGTTTGTAGAACTATGCTCAAACTTTGACCTGGTCGTTGGGGCTTACTTCCCGCATAAAGAGATACATAAAATCGTGTCGGTATCTCCAGACAACAGAACGAAAAATCAAATTGACCACATAGCATTTAGTAGAAAATGGCGCACCTCCTTTCTAGATGTACGAAATCGGCGAGGAGCCGATGTGAGCAGCGACAATCATCTTTTGACTTGCTCCTTAAGGATTAAATTGGTATCAGTCAAAAGTCATAATCCTCATCTATGGCGTAAAAAGCTTAACCTTGGAAAATTTAACAACCACCACATATATGACATACTTAAACAAGAGCTTAATAATGAGAAGGATCTGAATGAAATAGAGCAGGAAGCTGAACAGTCGCGATGGGAGAAGATCACAAACACCGTGTTAAAGAAAAGTGAAGAAGTTCTGGGACTCAAAGCCAACCATCGGAAACAGTGGATCTCTGATGCCACATGGGAACTAATAGCACAGCGGAAGAAAACGAAAGCTGAAGTTAACAACAATTCAAACGAATACAACGAATTAAATAAAAGAGTCAAGAGAAGTGCGAGACGCGGCAAGCGGAAATGGCACGATGACATTGCGGATAAAGCTGAGGAAGCTGCCGCACATAACATGAAAACAGACAACTATCATACAAATGTCAAACAACAAATATACACATACGAGACAAAGAAGGTAAACTACTAACCACCGACGATGAACAGATGATAAGATGGGAGGAGTATTAACGGAAATGATCAGCAACGGTTTTGAAGAAACAGAGCTATTAATGACGAAGTTAATCAAAATCGACAACCCATAAGAATTAATACAGAAGCCCCAAGCCAAAATGAGATAAAAGGCTGTATTAAGCAGTTACATTCAGGAAAAGCAGCTGGGATCGATAATTTGCCAGCAGATATTCTTAAGGTTTACACAGACGTTATTGCAAAATTAATGCATCCCATCATTATATCTATTTGGGAAAACGAACATATACCTGATACATGGAAAGATGGCCTAATATTATAAAAATACCTAAGCAAGGGGACTTTACGCATTGCGATAATTGGAGGGGTATTACACTTTTTAACTCTATCAACAAAGTACTAGCACTAATCCTCAACCGCGTCTCTGAGAAAATCGAACCCAGTCTCCGGAAATAACAGACAGGATTCAGATCAGGGCGATCCTACATAGACCACATAAACACTCTGAGAATTATAATCGAACAGTCGCTTGAGTGGAATTCTGCACTCTACCTGGTATCCGTCGACTTCAAAGGAGCATTGGACAGCCTAAACCATGATGCCATATGGGAAATACTGGCACTCGAAGGGATCCCACAAAAATTGATAAACATTATCAAAAACCTCTACCAAAACTCATCCTGTCAAATATCACACAAAGGAAAAGTGAGTAACAAAATTATGGTCAGAAATGGAGTCAAACAACGATGCCCATTGTCTCCTTTACTATATAATATTACGTTGGACTGGGTTATGAACTCTGTGAACAATGAAAGAAGAAGTATTGTGTGGGACCTACAAAGTCGCCTCGAAGACCTGGACTACGCAGACAATATTTGTCTCTTAACGCATACATATGCAGATATGGAGAAGAAACTTCCACGATTAGAAAATCAAGCAGGTCTAGTAGGACTCCAAATTAATATCAAAAAGACAAAGGTTATGCGAATCGGCACTCACAATCGGAACAAGTTCCAGATTAGTGGGCAAGAGGTAGAAGACGTAACTAGTTTTTGTTAACTAGGATCCTATCATCACCAACCAAGGAGGAGCTGAAGACGATGTCCAACATAGAATTCAAAAAACACGACAAGTATTTGGAATGCTCCAAAGAGTATGGGCCTCATCATACGTATCCAGAAAAACCAAATTACGCATTTTCAATTCGAATGTAAAGGCTGTTTTATTATACGCCTGCGAAAGCTGGAAGGTTACAGCAACACTATCGAAAAAGATACAGGTATTTGTGAACAGATGCCTGCGGAGAATCTGCCGTATACACTGGCCAGAAATAATTTCCAATGAGAATTTCTGGCGGATCACTGACCAACAAGAAATTTCCAAGCAAATACGTAAGAGGAAATGGAGCTGGATTGGACACTCGTTAAGAAGACCATAGAGCGAGGTTCCTAAAATGGTGCTGAAGTGGAACCCACAAGGAAGGAGAAGACAAGGCAGGCCACAGATAACAGCGAGGCGAACGGTACTCAAAGAGGCAAAGAACAATGGAAAATGCTGGAATGAAATCAAAACGCTAGCACGAAACAGAATCCGATGGCGAAACTTTGTTGCAGCCCTATGCTCCAACTAGGGGCCACGGGAAAAAATATATATATTGTAATGGAATCTAAGATTGCAGTTCTTTTGGTTTAGTCGAAGGGTTGCATACGTAATACCAACAATTTGAGATTCGGTACATTTTTGGTTAATCAATATGTGTCTTGCCGGATCACACATGTATTATTATGCTGGTGTTGAATTTAATTGCAAGCCAAGTATGAGCCTATTATAAGGGTAACATTTAATAAAATGAGAAGGATTTGGATGGAGGATTATATTATATGGAATGCAGGAAGTTAATATATTGATGGATATTTGGTGTACTATGGTGGGAGTATTTAAGCGAACAGAAATAGTGTATGAATTTGTGTTGGGACATGCGGGGTTGAAGTGTTTTTAGTCAAGTGTTTCGTTACTTGTGAACTGGTTATTCGATTGACTTGGTTCATATTTGGATTTTTGTCGTGCTTATGAAAAATTATATGAATATCATAATGTTTTTATGTTTGACAAAATTACTATTTATTTATTTTGAAAACAAGTATTCTGGTGTTACATTTTCCTTGGTAATTTGGCTGTTGTTTTTGTAGTTATGAATGATTGTAAAAAATAATTGAAAAAGGTAGAATTTTTGAAAACTTCGAAGAAAAATATTATTTGAATTTAAAACATTTTAGAAGAATTGTAATATTAGGGAAATTACATACCAAGTAAACCGTTTTGATAATCAAAATGTTTTTCTATCAAGTACTTGTTTGGTGCATCCAGTTGTAAGATTGGCGAGGAGAGCTGGACAGCGGTGTAGAGGCCTGACTTCGGGAGCAAGGCAAGTACAACTTCACTTGTCTGATTGAACAATAAATAGGAAGGAGAATGGAGGCGCGGCATGTAAGTTTGCCTGAATGTCTGTGACATTTGCATCGAGGTAAATCCACTTTTGAGTAACTTGTTTGTGTAACCCAAAGAAACAAAGAGCCGAGAACTTCTGTAAAGCTTCAATTGTTACCTTGTGCACATTTTATTATTTTAGATATATAGGTCAGCTGAAGCAGGGCGATGGAATTCGTACCAGTGTGATAATCCTTGTGTGAATTTGTAATTACACATATTGTTTATTTGTATACAAATTATAAGAATCAATTCAAAGTGAACCGACACAAAAAGATTTGTCTCATAGCTCTTCGGCTGAATTAATAGCTAGCGGTTTGTTTTTGGCGGCTAGAAAGGAAATTCTTTGTCTGGCTTCCAATTTTAGAATATACAAAGACTTTTGAAAAATTGAAACACCATCTAAGATAAGATTTAGGTTTTGGCAGGTTGTACAAAATAATATAAACATTGATTTTATTCATCTTAAAAATTTTGAGTTAATAAATTAATTGTCAAAAATAAACTGTCAGTGTCTATTTTCAAAAATTTATATAATAATGTCAGTCCTAATGTGGACCAGTTATCATCTATGACAATATATAATATAATAATAATAATAATAAGCCGACGTAGGCGCATTTTCGATGTCACATCTGCCAACTGACTACCTGCCAAATGATTTCTAGGCAAATAATTATTAACCATGCCACACACATTATATACTCATATAGCTATCTACTTATATTTATACGCTACTGTTTCCAACAACCACTTTCATAGACACACCAATTTTGTATAATAACAATAATAGGACCCAGTGCTTGTAAACTACACACAATACCAAGTAAATAACATCTATCCATTATAACATCCTCAACGCCCGTTCTTCTTCGGATTTCTTCATTTCTGATTCTGCCTCCCAAAGTTAATCCAAACATTGATTACGTCGCGTGACTTGTAATTTCTTCGCTGTTGTTTTGGTGAGAGTTAGTGTTTCTGCTCCATACGGTAAGACCGGAAGAACACAGTGGTTGAAGGTTTTTCTTTTCAAACTAGTTGGAATGTCGGTCTTAAAAAGATCTCGTAATTTTCCATATGCGGCCCAACCTAGACTTATTCTCCTTGGCAACTCGCACGTTTGGATATCTCGACAGATTCTTATTTCGTGTCCGAGATAAATATATTTTTCGACTGTTTCGATTTCTGTATTCTCAAGTTTCATCTGTTCACTAAATACTAGGTTGATCATTATGGTTTTATCATAATTTTATTTCAATCCAACTTTTTGCGTTACTTGCTGTAACTTCCATAGCATTCTGGCCTTGTTATAGTGGTCCGCTATTAATACTATATCATCTGCAGAGAAGAGATGCCTTAATTTTTCTCCATCAATGGTAACTCCAAGATTTTCTGACTCCGTCATTTTCAATGCGTGTTCTAATACCGCAATAAGGTGTCTCCTTGTCTAATTCCTTTATCAATATTTATTTTGTTAGTGGTTTCATGGAGTTTTACAGTTGTTGTGGCATTTTTGTTTATTTGGTGGACGATATTGGTATACCTATGGCCAATTCAGCATTCCTTTAGTGCTTATAGGATGGCAGTCATTTCCACGGTATCGAATGCTTTCTGGAAATCGACGAATATTAGGACTGGGGGTCTTTATATTCTATTGTTCTGACAATTAGGATTTTAATACACTGCAGATGGTCGTTCGTTCCATAGCCCGAGCGAAATCCAGCTTGCTCTCTGGGTTGATAAAAGTCTAGTTTACTTTCCAAACTAGTGGTGATTACTCGGGTGAATACCTTGTACAGATGGTTTAAACGGCTGATGGGTCTATAGCTTTCCAAGTTTGTTTCGTCCCCTTCCTTGTGGAGAAGTATCGTTATTGAGTTATTCCAGCTTGTAGGTATATTCTGATTATGGAAACACAAGTTGAACAGTTTTTCCAGCCTATCGACTAGTGTGGGACCTCCCAGTTTTACGGCTTCTGTAACAATCCCATCTTCCCCTGGAGCTTTATTGGTTTTCATTTTCTTAAGTGTTGTTAATCTCTGTTTTGGTGATATCAGGGATCAGGCCTTGAGCTAGTTCTAGATCAAATTGATTTCTATATAAAGTTTCATAAAACTCTTCTACTATACCTAATATCTCGTCTCTGTTTTTCATTAGCTCTCTATTTTTGTTCTTTAGTTTGTGAATTTCATGTTTACCATTCGTCAATTTCCTTCTTAGTAGTATCATACTCTTATTTTCTTCGATGGTCTGCATAATCTTTTCTTCTTTGTATTTCCGTATGTCCTTCCTAATGGCTTTTGACACTTCCTTGTTGATGGACTTTATTGTTTGCTACTCTATATTTTCTCCTTTTAAAAGTCTTCTTTTTTCTTCCATTTTAATTTTGACCCTTTACTAATTTTCTCTTCTTTCTTATTTCTAGCATATAACTTTTCTTTTGCTTGCGTTATCGTGTTAATTATCAGGTGGTGCAAGACCTCTACCTCATTTGACGGTGGTTTATTTTTCAAAATTTTCTGAGGTATTCTTCAAATTCTTGTCCATTTTCTGGCTGCATCCAGGCTTTTATTTTCCTCTTTCTGATCATTTATTAATGCATACTTCTATAGTGGCCCTTACCATTCTGTGGTCACTTCCCGTTGTAATCTATTTAATACCGTGACATCTTTAAATATGTGCGTTTTGTCTGAGATGAAGTAGTCAATCTCGTTAAACGTTTTGCCATCTGGACTCCTCCACGTCCATTTTCTGTGGATTTTCTTGTAAAAGAAATTATTCATTTGGAAGAAAGTTTTTCTAGTAGGTAGTTTAGTAGCATACCACCTCTAGGGTTTCTGCCTGGACTACCAAAGTTTCCTAGGGCATGCTGTGGTGGGTCATTTTTATTCCAATTTGGGCATTGAGGTCTCCACACAGAATGGCAAAGTATGTGGGGTTTTGTTCGAATACCTTGGTCACGTAGTCATAAAACATGTGTACTACGTGATCTTTGTATTCCGAAGTCGGTGCATAGACCTGAATAATTTAGTTTATATCTGGTGTTAAGTCTTTGGATTAGACATGCTAATCTTGTAGATAGTTTCCCTATGGTAACAATAAATTCTGCTAGCTTCTTATTTAATAGGAAACCTACTCCATTCATTGATTCATGTTCTTCTCCCGCATGGTAAAATATATGTCCAGATTTTAACGTTTGCAGTTGTTTGCCACGTCTTCTGGTCTCACTAATTCCGACTATACCCCATGAGACTTTTTATAGTTCTTTCTCTATTTCAATCAATTTTTCTTCCAATATTAGCATTCTTGCATTATAGGTAGCAACTTTTAGTTTAATCTTTTTTGCAAATATCATTCTTCCAATCGAATACAAGTTTTTGTTCCTCCTTGGGGCAGACTGACAAATCAGTGAGATTTTGGATTTTGAAGCCTACTCACCTGGGGTATTACAGTTTTAAAGCTTGACATCTTGGCATTCTTAACATCTTAGGGGTTGAGGCTTTAAAACGCCACGCTAACCATGCGTGTTGGCGAGTTTTAGGGTGTAGGATATGGGAAATAATAAAATAGGGTTTTTTGTTGGGGTTCAGCTTGGGACACGATTTTCTCCTAGTGCTAAGAGGTGGAGGAGATTTGTGGCTCACGTGGGCAGAGTCGTTTCCCTGAAGTGGTCCTATCCTCCACCAGGATCATAGAGGAATGTCCACCAGCTACCCATGGGATATAAACGATATATAATAATAAGTCTATATTACGTAACCATTTGGGTAAACACATAGCACTTCCTGGGATATAAACCATAACTTCGCCAGCGACGCCACTGCTTATATTAGCTGGTATTGCAATTGCAGCCCATCTTTATATATAAACACATACGTGATAACACTAAATTCGCACCTTGTCAGCTTAGAGGATATTCGCATCGCAGTCACTTAGTAGGTTCGCTGTTAATTAGTTATTGCCAAAGATATGCAAACTTACGCCTAGCTACAAACAACGCTGCCTTTTGTAGCCTGCCCTGCATTTTACACCCCACTGTCCCTGTTTACTCTTACCATTCCAAGAAACACTTTTACAGTGGGCTGAACTCCCCCCCCCTAAACTTTCCATTTTTAATAGATGTTATGAGCTACGAATAAATTAGTAAATTTCTATTTTTTGAGCGTACATTTAAGTAATATTGATAGTAGGCAAAAACCACTGTCTAACATCATCGATGAAACCTGTGAAGCATTTCTCTAATGCCCCTAAAGTCATTTCAACAGTATCTAGCTTTGGCGTAAGGAAGTAGCTATCATTTCGCGAACCACTATTGGGTCGCGACGTGTAGGTTAAGAAACTTTATTGTAGTCACGAAAATGTAGTGTAACACCCTATATGTGTATTTTTTTATTTTTATTTCAATGGAACATCCCATATATTTTTATGTCCTGGTGGTTTTTCTGTGACACGTCTTTATTTTTACATTTTAAGTCGTGAAAGGTGTATTTTAAGGGACGAGTTGTAACACAATGTTCCTGTACAGATTATGAAAAAGAACATTAAAATACATTTCAATTTTAAGCGATGTGAAGTGCAGTTTAAAGTATAAAATGCTGGTGCATGTGGTATTAACAGAACTGCATCCGGTAGAGTGAGAGAATAGGAAATTAGGTTTTTTAAAGAAGATTGATATTGCAGCTTATGGGATACAGTGCTTAAAACGGCCGTTTTAACTGCCTTCCTTAAATGGGGAGCAAAATATACCTATAAATCGATAAACAATCCATGAAGATGGTTTTACCAATATTGTGACCAATAAAATTCTAAAAATAATAATTCTACAAATTTGCACCTTTTAGGGAGTTGATAGTGCCTTTTAAAAAGCAAACTACCTACTATTGGCGGTTTTACTATTTCCAAAATAGTGTACGATAAATACCATTAATACAGATTTTCACCTTGTAAGGGGGGAAAGTGCATTTTAAGGCGTAAGTGATATGCTAGTAAATTTATTTCAATGTTCCTGAATAGGGTACGAGTAACTATAAATGTACAGAAGTTCAGATTATTTTAAACCACTGTGAAAGACAACACTTTGCAATGAATAGCGTCATTATAATTCTAGTGATCTAATGCAGTTACTGATATTTGTTATTGTTCAGTATTATTGAGCTAAATGTTCTACGAACCAACTGGCTTTGTGTTCAAGATGTTCGGTTAGTTATTTAAACGGCATTAAGCAGGAGGCGGGAATACGGAGTTAATAATTCCAAAGATATATACAAGACAGTTATGTCCTAGAAATGATGTAGGTACAAATATTTCTCATAATAATGAAATTCACGGTAATAAATCGCTGTCAGAAAGTGCGGCTAACTTGGAAGATAATACGGCATAGACCCTTCTTCTTTAAAACGCCCTTATGAACGTTTTAAAACTCAGATCAGTTCTTCACTACAATATAAAATCAAGCATGTGGTTGTTGAAATTTCAATTTTAAATTCCAAATAACTAGCATGAAACTGAAATATCGTGTTTAAAATGGCATAAATGATATTGAAGTGTTGCTCTATGTTATGATAAGATTTGAATTTAAACGAGAAATATTCCAGATTAAAGTATAAGTGTAATTTTAAATTCAACTTAAAAATAAAAATACGCAAATCCACCTGTAAATTGCAAATATTAAACGAAACTTTACTTCATATTTGCGTTTCATTCTGCAATATATTTACATTTTATTAACATTATCTATGTCTATGCAACGAAATTTTGAGTTTAAGGGGGGAAAGTATTTTATTACAGTAAAATTCAAAAATTTCCACTTAAATACAGATAAATCAATCGCCACTTCAAAGTCGAAAACTACTATTGAAACTCGAAAAGGTCAGTTCCATTTTATAATTTATTTAAAATTTCGCCTTAGACTAAAAATATAAATTCGCCATGTAATCGTTTGCACAGTTTAAAATTATAACTTATTCCGTCTTGAGGACCGGGGTTAGGCAACCCACCATATTAGGTATAATTACCATTAGAAATAAAATCATTTTGTCTAATATTACGTTCTCAAAAATTAGTTTGTCATTATGCTGGATATTTCATTGTAATGCCTCGCAGTAGAGCAAGACACGTACGGATTTATTTTTTAACAAGAGTGTCTCGTATGATTTTTACAAGCCAATTTGTTTATTTTAAATAACTGAAATATAAACTTAAATTTAAAAAAATGAAAACGTAAATCCGTACGTGTCATTCTTTACATAAATAGATTCAGAGAATATATTCGGAATTGTTTCAACTTAATTCATTTGCGCGTAATATTGGTCAAAATGATAACCACTCTGGGGAAAATACATATAGGTAGGCAACTTGCTTAACACCAATAAGCACAAGGATTTCATAAAGGGCGTATTTTAGTTCCACCTCTCGGAAGGTGATCTATAAATCGTCATAAATCAAACTGACTGTTCGACCAGGAGTTTCGATCCTAGGGATTCGCGCAGGTGGAGGTATAAGTAAATAGAAAATTAGATAATAAAATCATAACAAGTTAACATGTTTTTATTATACAATTAGTCAATAATAACAAAAATAATTTAGATATTAATTGGTAGGCAAATGATTATAACAAATAGATTTAACCAATAAGTATCTGGATGGTTGTTTTGTATAAAATTAGTTTAAAATTTTCGACAATTGATCTCTAATTTTTAAAATAAATTTCTGCTTGAAAATTGAGCAGAACATTCGTAAATGAAAATGTTCGGGTGGGTCGCGTAAAAGGCCACGTTGAATCGAGAATGGACCGATTCACACACAGTAGTTGTGTGTGGAAAACGACAATCCCAGCCTAACTGCTACGGGAAAATAAAGCCGTATGATGGAAATAATTTTTATTTAATGATATTAAAGCTAGAATTTTGAATTTAAATTTTTTAAACCAATTCTGCGACAAATAAAATATGCAACTCGTAATTGTGGCATTTACTCGTACCAATTGCCAACCATTGCGAATCGCTAACAAGAAGCAAAGACTATAGGTAGGAGTATAGTCTTTGCAAGAAGTCAATATCAATTTGACTTAGTTAAAATTTAATACTTAACTGATTACCTTTTTCTACTAGTTGTTATTGTATAAAATTAATATGTGTTTCAGTTTTCTTGGGACAAACCTTATGAACTGTACTGATCAGGTCAAATAAATATCTCTAATTTCCTGTTGACGGCACCTCATCGAATCTACTAGTTCTGGTAGTAAGCAACTTGTAAAACAATTGTAGAATCTCTTTTCCAGGGAACTGACGATTGACAATTAGAAAGTTTCTGTCGAATTTGACCCTGGAATTCAACTTATGTCACAATCATAATCAGCATCAAATCTACTAAAATATTTTTGTGACAATATATCTCCTTGCTTAACAACCAATCAGTGGATTTCAAATTTTGAAATTCAGCCAATAGAATCGGAACTACAGTGAAAATATAGCTTGTCGCTGTATTTTCACGGTGATAAACCTGCTTAGTTTTTGTTTTACTAACTGTCAAGTGAAAATAATGATTTAAATTATAAACGTCAAATTTATGTGTTTTGACAGTTATCTTTATTTTTCAATGGTGACACGATTTTTCTTTATTTCAAATCGATATATTGTCGTCCTAAATATTATTCGTGGTATGATTAATAACCTATAATTTTTTGGAATATCAATTCATTGGCAATCCCAATGCAAGAAAATACAACTCGTCCTGCGGACTCGTTGTATTTTCAGCTTTGGGATTACAATTCATTAATATTCCAAACAATTATCGGTAATAATCATACCACTTATTATATTACCCCTGAATATCTATCAGTGGCGGCTCGCGGGTAAAAATAGGTGAAGTGCTATTATAGTAACCCTAATAATAACAAACAGAAAAAATATAATTCATTGTTAATTTATCTAGTTTTTGCAGTGGTTCTTTTTGAATTGAAATATTTGCCAAAGAAGAAAGTCGATCTTGAGATACTGCATTTCCTAAGTACGTTTTTATTCGTTTAAGGCAAGAAAGCTTCCACTCATGCACTTGTCGACGGAATAGTTAATATGAGGTAAAATAATTTGTAGGCTTCGGTAAAAATTTCTTTGTTCTCATCGTGATTTTCTAGTAATTCTTGGGTCTGTTGCCGTAACTTTCATCGGCATAAAAAAGATTTAATTCGTTTTTAAGACGCTGACTTTCTGTAAATATTTTGCCATAAATTTATCTAAACTTTCAAATGCTTTAGACAGAAAACACGAATCATATTGTTCGAATTTCCGATTTCGTAGTATCATCCAAAGACATGAATTGTAACTTATATCGCAGTCTTGAAGCCTTACTTCCATTTCAAATACAATGTGATCCAGTGCTTGATAAAACAAAATTTTATATTTTCTTCTAATGTCATCATTTGTAAAGCTAGCGTATTCCCGCGTAGGGCGCTTAGAAATATCGATTTGTGTTAGTTCTATTTCCTTAGTCTTTTCGAAGAGTGTATGAAAGAAATCGTTATTCCGTTTCGTCTTTAATAGTTAACTAGTTTAATTATTTTTGTAACACAAAAATTAATATCCAATGATTTCTTTTGCACATCAAACAATATGTCAGTGAGAGAGAAAATATCATTAAATACTACAGCTAAAAGTGTGAATTCAAAATTATTGAAATCGTTTAAAAACCGACGGTCAAATCCGAACTTGCAGTTCAGCGGCTGATTGCGACTGAACTCTTCACTTGCGCGATACACCGCGAACCAATTGTAGATATTGACGTAGGCGTTACCATGGCAACGGAGGTATAAGTGCAGAGTTAAAATACGTTTGAGGCTAACTCTTCACTACAATTGCACGACTGTTGTAGGTAAGATTTTTTATGGTCACTGTGTTCACGTTCGACGGACCAGAAAGTGTTTGTTTTCATTAAGCTTATTGTATCTACGAGTATGTATGTCATAAATAAACGATTGCTAATAGGTGTAATGCCGATAAATAATTTGTTATGTATTTTAAATAAATATTCGCAATTGAATTAAAATTTTAGGTGAAGAGAAACTTCACTTACTTCACTTGGCGAGCCGCCACTGATATCCATCTCTTTCGGTCACGCGTGTTGTACTCTTTTTTATTCTATCTCATTCCTGTTGTATCAAGTCATCCAATTCAAAGTTATCCTTAGTGGCGTATGGAATTAAATATAATGTTTGAAGTAGATGCATGTATTATTTATTATTTGTTTTGTATGTTGTCAACATTAAATTTTCTGAATCTAGCTCAGACATGATTTTTGTTTTTAAATTTGATCATTTGATATTTAATTATGGACCCATCGGTATATGCGGAATTATAAATTTATTTACGTCTTGTTACGGAATGTAAAATAATCTAACACTTTTTCTCTGTTATAATTAATAAGCACGCTAGATCGATTTGAAAAAATAGTTCACCCTGTATACAGACAAAATTTGGCATACAAAGTAGAGCATACTAAAGACATCAGCTCCGCAGCTTAGTCATAGGTAAATATATTTACTTGTTATCCCAGGAAACAGATAAGGTAAAATTCCTCAACCGACAAATATAGATAAAGAGATAAGAGGATCATAAGCTGTTTTCGTCATCGTGCAATGCTTGTTAGATTGTAAGAAATGTAATGGGGTGGGTGCTAGGAATTGCGTAAATTAATTTCTAAAGCAAGAAATCCGTCAGCTGTCCTAAGGGGCCTTAAGCCCGAAACACAGCGTAAATTTAAGACGGAACTGAGATTATGTATTTAAAAACATGTTTTTACTGTAAAATCAATCTTTTGAGTTTCCTATAATAGTGTAATTTGGTTGAACCTTGAAAAACTTAGTTGAAAAAGTGTACTTGTGTTTCTCATTTTGCTTCATAAATCGAATACGACGTTAAATTAAA
>JABXWE010031279.1:0-10466 GCA_014611495.1 Limonius californicus
TACGTCCTATTGTTTCCTCAATTAATTCTCCCACCTACAACCTGTCGAAGTTTGTTGCTAATATCTTAGCCCAAGCGTTTACTGACGTTAATGACTATAACACTAAAGATTCTTTCACTTTTGCTAGTGTTATTAACAATTTTCAACTCCCTCAAGGATTTGTGGTGATCTCTCTAGATGTTGTGTCACTTTTCACTAATATCCCCCTTGAATTGGTTATATCGACTATTGATTCCAAATGGGACTGCATTAGCAGTGTCTGCAGTTTTCCTAAGGACCTTTTCCTTATGACTATCAAGTTCATTTTCAACAATATTACTTTCACTTTTAATAATAAATTTTACATGCAGGTGTTTGGCACCCCCATGGGTTCCCCCCTGAGTCCCATTCTGGCCACTATTGTTTTGGATCAGCTGTTTGATGACGTCATTCCCAGACTTTCCTTCATTCCTCCGTTTATTAAAAAATATGTCGATGACATTGTTTTAGCTGTTCCTTCGGAACAGACTCAAGCAGTGTTAGATTTGTTTAATAGTTACAACCAGCACATTCAATTTACTTTAGAAATGGAGACTAATAACAGCCTCCCCTTTTTGGATGTGAGGATTATCAGAGATGACAATAATGTCTTGTTATTGGATTGGTTTAGAAAGCCCACCAGCTCTGGTAGATACATCAATTTCTACTCGTCGCACCCGATCAATCAAAAGATCAATATTATTCTAGGGTTAAAGAATCGCATTTTAAAATTAGCTCACCCGCGTTTCCATAATAAGAACTTACATGTCCTCTCTGATATTCTTCGCAATAATGGATATCCCATCAGGTTAATTAATAAATTATTGTTTACTACGCCTAATGTGAATAATATAATTAGTAATAATATTGATATTAACAACAGTCATGAAGTCATCAAATACCGCAGATTACCATGGATTGAAGGGCTTACCCCTAAGCTGTGTAAGATTTTAAAAACTGAGAATACCCAAATTGCCAAATACAATATAAAAACTGTCGCGTCCTTATTTTCCAGGCTAATTTAATTATTTCGAAAGCATGATTAAAAATCGAATAGTTTCTATTCTATTTGCCCTTTGGCCATTAACCCAATATTTGTGTATACATAAAACATACGAATATAAACAGGCACAGCCAATATGAATCCATTCTCGTGATCTAAAAGCACTACCAATCAAATGGACGTCATTTTTGGATACCGCTTCATGAAGGAGCTTATGCTGTCAATTCATACGAAAATATTAAACAAAGAAACGGACCAATTTACTTTTCTGTTACCATCTAAAAGTACTAATCATTACTGAATTGCCCATGATGGTTAGTGTTATGTCTTTGATACTGGTTACAATAAAACACAAGAAGGAGTTTAATTATTTTATTACACACACAGTACACTATTACTTTTCGGTTGGTGGTCAGTTGTTAAGTCCTGACCTACCCCAACATTCTTAGGTAGCTCGGTACCGCAACCCCCGCTCAGCTCTTCGCCGAAGGCCGTCATACCTCACAGTTAGTGCTTAATAATGGAAGTTATCTCAACAGAGCGCTACCAGCACATTAAATACACAAAACCTTCAGGAAACCCCTCTAGTCACATGGTCGCAGTAACAACATCAGACCAAATTTACACTCCACTAGTATGAATGATTAATAGCATGATGCACGTCTTATTGTATATTCACGAAACAAGCTATTTATCATATAATTTATAGCATATGATTGTTAGTGCTTAGTAACGGAGGTTGTCTCGAAAGAGCACCACTAACACATTAAATACATAAAATCTTTAGGAAACTTTAGAGCACTCTGGATATATGGTCGCTGTAACAACATCCTTCGTATAATTTACTATCTTACTACTTTTGAAAGCACTAATGAAACATTAGATAAAATCTGAACCTACTTCGCATAGTTGATTACAAGCAGTAAGAGATGTGGTTATTATTTGGTCATTAGTGCTTTATAAAGCACTTTATTATATAACTGGCGGAAAATTAAATCTTCGCAGATGTATAGCTGGATAACTTTAAAGTACTAACCACATCATGGATATCAGTGGTACTGATGTCTCGCAAAGCAAGGTATTTAGAACAGACACTATCGATAAATTATATAAAATATTCTACCAACTTTACAAACCACTAGATACTAGTTTAATGGATTAACAGCATGCTAAACAACAACTAGTATATGAATATATACAATAAACATACACTCTTCGTTTAAGTGAATGTCTCCAGGGTCGGAAATTTTTCTAATTCCCTGGGTGGTCGGTACTGGGTCCCGGTCTTCATTTGCCATTGGGGATCAAATTAATGGCACTCCTCGTGTTACGATTGCACTAGAAGAGTAACAAGATCATATACACAAAAAAATACACCACACACCAGCAGGTTATGCATGGTTAAGCACCAGCACGGTAACCCGCAGAGACGGCCCCTGTTGTGCATTGCACAAACTAACTTAGCCTTGTCTCACACCAAAAGAGATGGGCGTCTAAGACCTATGAAAGCTTCATAATAATAATAATAATAATACGAGGGTAGGCTGAAAACTAATGCACACATGCTTGTAGAGCGCGAACGAAATGACCTTCAGAAGCGCGCCAGGTGGCATGTGGAAGTAACATTCCCCCTCAATACGCATGCGCAGGTTTGGGGTCGTTGCGTTCATCCAGTGTATTTCGAGAAGCGAAAGTATGGAGACGTGTTCTAGTGCTATGTCAACGCGAGTTAAACAGCGTGCTGTTATCGAATTTTTAACTGCTGGAAAAGTGACTCCTACTGAAATTTATCGTCGTTTAAAAGCTGTTTATGGTGACAATGCTGTTGATAGGTATACTGTAAATTGATGGGTAATAAAATTTCGTGGTTGCGAGCCTGGAAAAGCCATAATTGTTGATGAAACACGCACCAGACGTCCGATCACTGCTACAGACGATAAACATCGCAAACTCGTAGACGATTTGATTCGAAATGACCGGCGAATCACTCAAAAGCGTATCTCAAACCATATGGAAATATCCAAGGAACGTGCCGGCTTCATTATTGATCAATTGGGATACCGTCAAATCTGTGCACGCCGTCTCACAGACGAGAACAAACAGCGTCGATTGGAATGCTGCTAGCAACTTTTGCAGCGCTACCGTGACAAAGAAAACGACTTTCTTTTGAATATTGTGACGGGGGACGAGTCATGGGTCCATCATTACGACCCGGAAGAGAAAAGGCAAAGCGCTGAATATCGACATCCGTCTTCTCCTCAGGCGAAAAAGTTCAAAACGCAAACCATCCGCAAAAAAAATTCTTTTGACTTTGTTTTGGGATGCTCACCGAGTTTATGTGATCGATTTTCTGGAACGAGGGGCAACGATAAATTCTTCGCAGTACATACAGACTCTAAAACACCTCCGACGCGACGTCGAGTTTGTCGTGTTAGAGGCAGCCTGGCGCCAATAATCTTGCAACATGACAACGCTCGTCCACACACCTCGCGCGCAACTGGAGAGGCTCTGCGAAACCTGAAGTTTGAACCGATTCCACACCCTTCTTATTCCCCCGATCTTGCGCCTTGCGATTTTTATTTTTTTTTCCTCTGCTCAAGAGAGACCTTAAGGGTAATTATTACACCGCGGACGATGAGGTGAAGGCAGCTTTCAAGTCCTGGATTCGGGAAAAGTCGGAAGAATTTTTCAGTGACGGAATGAAAAAACTTGATACACGTTGGGAGAAATGCGTTAGCCTTAGCGGTGACTATGTTGAAAAATAAATATATGATTTTGAAACTTAAGAATTGTACTTTAATGTACTTTTTGCCCGATCTTGCTATTTGTTTTTGTTCGCGCTCTACAAGCATGTGTGCATTAGTTTTCAACCTACCCTCGTATATATACATATAAGGCACTACGGGGGATGTGACACCCAGAATGTCATTAGTCTTAATTAGTGTTTCGTGAAACAAGTTAGCTTACAAATTCCTACGAAAAAATTATACTGATAAAGCGTGCAGAATCCTCCATCCATCTCGAGATATCTAAAATTTCCAACGTTATAATGGAATGAATGTGCCGGTGTCGACTTTCCTGTCGATTCCAGTTCTAATGGTTCCGCTTTTCCAGTAAAATGTTGGTGCTTCCTGTGCCATTACAGCCGCATTATATTTAAATCGGCAAAAAACCTTCTCATATGTCTTTCATCTTAATACAGTTTAGCTGTCATCGTTTGGGATCGCTGATGCAGATCAGCCCTTTATGCGTCTCTCGTCATAATAGATTTTTAAAGAAATGAAAAATCACGCTTGCATTTGAAAAGAGTTGGCGCAGCATGCAGAATTATCCGGCGCGCCATTTTTCGCTCGAAATGTTTTTACAGCGCTTTAATGCAAATGTAATTCTTTTGTTTTCGCCCTGATACGGGATAGCGCAATATTCATGAACTCCATTCATCCAATCGGGTGGAAAAAGTAATTGGAACTATAAAACTGTTAGCCGTGTAAATATTTATCGCGGGCAATAATATAATTGCTAATCTGCCATTTCGGGAGATTGAAAATGAAGCGCTTTTAAACGTATGTGCGAAGTTAAACACTTTCCGCTAACATAGAGAAAAAATTTAAAACTAATTTCAAATGGCATTTTTAGTATCTCAGTTTAACTTTTGTTAGAATTAATTACATACATTATAACCACCTATTCTAGAATAGGATTTCTTGCACCAAATCAAAATAATGTGTGTCTTTGTTTCTGACTACTTTGACTACATGAATTATAGCAAGTAACCGTGCATTCCGAACTCTCGGATTATGAAAATACTAAACCATAACCAATATTGGCAAATATAGGACCCTAGATGAGGTCATTCATTGTAAAACTATTTACTTCAATAATGATTTATATCACCCCAAAGCGTTTTACGAATGTTATTTTTAATACTATATTCAGAAAAAGTATGTTAATAGCACGGCTTTTCCGTAAAATCCTAATGACACACCATAGAAAGTAACAATTATTTACAGCAATTTAAGATCCTCTTTCTACACACTAAAAGTGGAAATTCATCTAATGTTAGTTAGTGTTTAGGAAATCCTATTGAATCTACCGTTACGTTACCGCACTTCGCGCTACCTGAAAAGTAAATATTTGTATAAACATTATTTTTTGTATACTATTCACGACAATGAGGAAATGAAGAGAAATGCATTAGATAGGGGAAAATGGACAGCTGCGACAAACCAGTCCCAGGACTGACGACCATGGAGGATTCACGACAATCGTAGTAAAACCACCCTCATGGATATTGAATCCCTTAAAACTAAAAATGCTATTCACTGTGCTTGTTTGAGACAAGTATGTGGCAACTACGTAAATGGACATTTCATCCCTTAAAATGCACAAACCGCTTCCTAGAAAGTGTAAATTTAAATGTTTCACAAAAAACAAACACATACAATCAGACGAATGTAACAGTGTACAAATACTTACTGTGTTCTGTATAATACAAAAGTGAAAGTACAATCAATACAGAAATTTAATACTACAGGATATTTCATAATATAAACCAAACAAATGCCAGAAGAATAAAATAGTCTACAGATTGTTCTGTAATGTATGAGCGGGGGTCCTACAGCCGCTGCCACATCCCGCATGTTGATCGCCATCTCCTATCCCTCCATTCCTTTACCTCAATAGCTCTGTCCCTCGTTGTTGCTCCCACTCCATCTATCCATGTGATTGTGGGTCTTCCTCTTCTTCTTCTATTTGTTGGGGTATAATTGAATGCACGTTTTGATCGTCGCTCCCCTCCCATCCTCATCATATGCCCATACCATAAAAGTTGTCCTGTTGCTATCCTTTCTGTAGTCGTGGATGTTCTTTTTGTTCGTTTTCTGATTTCTACATTTGGTATATGCTCTAACCTTGATATCCAGCATGATCTTCTTAGAAAATCAATTTCTACAGTTTCTCGTTTTTTTCTACTCCTTACCGATAACTGCCAACATTCTGATCCACATGTCAATATTGGTTCTACAATTGCTCTGTAAATAGTCATTTTTGTATTTATTTTGATCAGATTCGACCACAGCAATGAGTTAAAGATTCGTACACATTTCTGACCTTGTTGCACTTTATATTATGTCTCTATTTGATATCCCTTCGCTTGATATTATACTTCCCAAGTATTTATATTCGTTCGCATTTTCTTATTTCTTATATTGTTAAGTTCGGGTCATCCTGTTCTTCTCCTATCCGGAAATATTCCGCTTTTCCTAGGTTGATATTTATGCTCCACTTTGTAAATTCTTCTTTAAGCTTTCTGAACATGTAGTCTATGTTCTCTTCACTATTTGCAATAACCACTTGATCATCGGCAAAGAAAAGAGTTATTAAGGTTTAGTCATTGATCTGCAGCCCCACCCTGAACATTTCTTTCTCCAATTTTCTAGTGCTTCTTTCACGCAAATTCGGCAAATTTTAAATCAAGTGGGTGATAGGCAACATTCTTGCTTAAAACCCTTTGTAACCTTAAAACTTTCTGATATCTAATTACTAACTTTAATTGTACTTGCATACACGGGCATACGTTCTATTGAAACCGAACCTCGTCAGAAAATTAAAAAGATTTATTAAGGGCACTGTGTCACAGCCTTTCTCTAGATCAATAAAAACAAGATGAGTAGGTAAATTTTGGGCTTTCCGCTTTTCTATGACTTGTTGCAGTGTGAATATGTTATCCAAACATGATCTTCCTGCACGAAAACCACTTTGTTCTTCTATTTCCTCACACTCCGATTCAATGCTTTCCTTTAATACTCTGTCACACAACCTTCCTATTGAACCAGTAACACTTATTCCTCTATAATTTCCACAAGTTTTTCTGTTTCCTTTCTTGTAGATTGAACTAAAATATGCTAGATTCCAGTCTAGAATAATACAAAAATGCAATACTATACATAGTGTTTCATTACAAAAATTATATTTTTTACTAAGAAACATTCCATGGTTAGGTACGTACATGTATAAATGGGCTATATGGAGAGGTTAGGTACCTTACCTCTCCATATAGTCCATTTATTATGTTTTAAAGAAATACCAAACAAACTATCAGGCTTAGCGGTTCCGGTAGCCCCAATTATTGTGTTATCCCTTGTAGTACGATAAAGTAAAACGAAAATCACATACTGCTATCTACAACATGATCATCAAAATAAAGGATGACCGTGAAAAGTCAAATGATATTTAATATAATAATATTTCTAACAATTAATGCGTCAATAATCCAAATAAAGTGACTATGATGATTTTTACCCAAGAATGCAGTATATTTTATAGTATATATCTTAGTATGTAGAACGGTATAGAATTTTGAAATCCTTTACACTTGAAGATTTTTTATAGATTCTTCCAAGACCTTTAATAAATAGTGATGATACAGCTAAGATATATTTAGAACCTTTGTGGTCTCCTATACCAAAAATAACGTTCGATTTTCAATACAAAATAAAGTGGCAGAAACCCATAAAAAATGCACTGAACATACCTACTGTTTTACATTAAAAGTATGTCTTTGACAGATACTGAAAATAATTAAAAAAATGGATCACAACAATTAAGCACGGATACAAGTCACATGATATGCGTCCTAACTTAAAAGTCAATCAGCTTGTCGAATTTAATGGCGAATGATTAGTAATGGTTGGCATGGAACAAACCGGTCATTATGAGAAATAAGTTCAGATGGCCATGTGTGTAATTGCTAGTCGTTACCGAAATACCGCTGTTTAAATCAACAAACAATAAATCATAAATGGTAGTAAAGAGTAATATATAGTTTATAATTTTAAATATTAATAATAATAACCAAAATATCAAATAGAGTCATTCACAACAATTTCCTATCAATAATTAGTGGTTGCACAACCTGTACAAGAAAGTGCGTGTACATAGATATGCGTGGGATTAGAACAGCTCTATCTGCTGTAGAATTAGGCACATGTTAATTTCAATTTTTTTTTCTTGCGATATCCGATATTATCATCTCCCGAAATATTGACCTCTTTTTCCTGAATCGTTTTATATGTAAGATATCATAAATTCTTTTATCACTATCTTGCAAACATGTTTTTAGTGCAGAGCAAAACCATGTGGTATGTACAATTTTTTTAGAAAATGTCAGTCTGGGCCCTAATCTAATGGTTTCTAGCGCATTTTATAGCGTATAACTACGGTTGTTGCGTTTTTTTTCAAAATCCACCTTGAGGCTCGTTTAATCAAAAATCGCTGCTAATTCAATAGACATAAACTTTAACATTTTTAACAGCACGGTTTATTATAATAAATATTGAAAAAATGAACCACATGCAAATATTACGAAATTTGAAAATATCAGAAGAGATTTTGACTATATTTTGTAACATGATAGACTCGTAGAAGACCTACAAAGTTATTTTTATTTATTGCCGAAGCTGAGGTCTTCTATAAACTTCTGAAAACTTACAGTTTTATCAAATCAAACAACCGTTAATCCTATAGGCTTAAACATTAATTTATTTAATGGCCCTTGGGCATTCAAACCTTGATGTAATCAAAGAATTTTAAAATAAAACAGTACCAAAGCTCATATACAAACAAATATTCCATATGTTTGCGAAAAATACATTTCTAAAATTTTGTGTTCTGAGGTAAGGTCCTAAAAGATACAAAACTGGATTTCATTGATTGGCGAAACTTGTGTCAGACCTTGTTTAAGTTTTTAGGTTTGGTGACCTTCGACGCCTTTGTAAAAGTAAAAGTAGAAGCTTTACGTTACAGTATTGTTACGTAAATTTAGAAGACAGGATAAAAAATATAGCTATCTGTTTAACAATCCAATATAATATTACTTCCGGCTATACCAGAAGTACTACGAACTCTCTGTAAGAATATCCGATCCGTATTTGCGCATAACATTGATACGGAGTGATTCAAAAGGTATGGTCCAAACGTTAAGGTGTAATTGGTAATGTTAAAATAAGTAAAAAATACCAATAAACTCATGTCCGATTCACAATTGTTTTTTACTTATATCAACATTTTTATTTTTAATTTTTTAAATAAAAATAATCACAAATGTTCAAAATGCCCACCCTGTACTTGTATACAAAGTTGGCAACGCCGGCGCAGGGAATCTCGAATATTACTCAACTGTTGAGGATCTCTTCGAATATCCGCAACAGCTTCATTTATTCTATTAACTAAGTCATCCCCGTTTTGAATTTCCGTTGCATAAACTTTTTCCTTTAATGCACCCCTAGTGGAGTAATATCAGGCGAAGGAGTCGGCCATGCTGCTGGAGCTGCTGTTCCAATCCAGCGTTATGGAAAGTTGTGATTTAGCCAATCTCTGACCTGCCGTGAATTTTGCAACGGTCCCCCGTCATGCTGGTACCACATTGACCTTCGCACATCAAGAGGCACATCTTCTAATAGTTCCGGCAAGATATTATCTAAGAAGTCTAAATAAACGGCACCATTAAACCGATGTGGTAATACATAAGGTCTGATAACATGATCGCCTACAATACCGGCCCAAACGTTAACACTGAAGTGTTGTTGAATAGCAGTTGTGAATGTAGAATGGGTTTTCGAAATCCCAGGGATGCATATTATGCCATTTGTTGATACCATTTCGTGAGAACTGCGATTCATCCGTCCAGAGAATTTGACTTAAAAATTCTGGACTGTTTGCGGTAGCATCTACCAACCATTGACAAAACTGTAGGCGCCTTAAATTATCACCATCATGTAGATTTTGTGTTGTATATGGTAGGGATATAAGCTGTTTTTGCTTAATGACACCAAACTATTAACTGGGCAATACCGAATCGCCTCGAAATCTTCTAGTATTCGACGATGGGTTTTGCTGGACTGCGTCAACAATGTCAGCATTATTGTCCACGGTATTTCTTCCAGCATGATGAGATGGTCTAACCATACCTGTTTCACACAAATTTCGGTGCAACTGTTCAAATGTTCGGTGGTCAGGCTGTCGCCTGGAAACCTTCTCCGATATTCTACCACAGCTGCACGAGCATTCTCGCTGCAATAGCCATATACCAAATGCATTTCTACATATTCACGTGCAGATAAGGGCTCCATCATTACCACACTTAGAAAACAACAATAATTCAAGCTTGAAACACCTTCTGTCATAACAAATTAGCATTTGTTTGAGTTATTTCCTATTAACTTAGAACAATGATAAAAACAAAGAAATCCTCTGTAACTAGATAAAGGTTAGAAATAAGACATTGTTTTATTAACATTTTTTGCTTCGTGTAGCATCCCACATCACACCCTTAAGTTTGGACCACACCTTTTGAATTACCCTGTATATTCTAGTTGTAAAATCTCAAAGCTACGGAAGGCATATGTTTGCTTCTATTTTTCAAACCAAACTTTATAGATATTATTAT